>JACXGK010010210.1:0-18361 GCA_016801125.1 Novumbra hubbsi | reverse complement strand
CCACTGTCAAAACAGCGCATGTCCCATTGGCTATGCGAATGCATCGCCTCGGCGTACGAGTCGATAGGGGAGCAGGCTCCGGAGGGTATCAGAGCCCACTCCACGCGTGGAGTTGCGGCTTCCTCTGCTCTTTTTGGTGGGGTTCGAGTCGAGGATATTTGTGAGGCAGCGTCGTGGTCGACGCCGTCTCCTTTTATCCAGTCTTATTTGTTAGACATTAAGTCGTCTTCGTTAGCGCATTCCGTTCTCAGTACAGGACTGGGGAACGATGTTGCGCAGTAGAGCTACATTCTTTGGGAATGTTGGGTGCGGATTGGCTCCACTTGGTTAAGTGGTAGCATTCCTGCCGTTGTTCCACAGAGGACCCGAGTTAATTACCGGGATGGGGCACTGTTGGTGCTCCATTGCTTTCTGTGGTTGTTTGAATATTTTTCGTTGACGTCGAACTTAGTGTTCCCTCCGTCCTTGCTGGGTTTTTTTCTGTTAGAAAAGAGCAGCATTGGATGTGAGAAATTCCACTCTCCTTATCCTAGAGAGAGTGGATATTCAAGAATGTAACCTGAGGGTTCTTTTGGGGCCCGGCAGGGGTACATTTTTGGCTCGCGTCGCTCTGCCGTTAACCGCTAGAGCTACGCCTCTAGAGGGCGGAGCTCCACGACATATAACTTAAGTTACCGGGAATGTAACTCCGGTTATATGAGTGGAGCGTAGCCCCCTAGACATTATGCCCTGACCGGTCCCTGTTCATTCCCGCTGAAGAAAAACGGGACGGGGTATGAAGGGCAGACGCTCAGATATAGGGGCAGGTGTGCCCCGATAGGCTGAGCTAGTACATTTTGTTTTCAAGCTGGCCGCTATGCGGCATGGGTAAACCGCTAGAGCTACGCCTCTAGGGGGCTACGCTCCACTCATATAACCGGAGTTACATTCCCGGTAACTTAAGTTTTAACTTTGGCCTTTTCTGGCCTGCAAATCATTCATGATAAAAAATGGTGGAAATGTAAAATATATATATATATATTTTAAAGTCGTCCCTGCTTATTTACCAGGGACTCCCAAGATTTTAGCAAGGCGAGAGAGATTTTAAATGTACCTTGAATCATTTAGTTTATGGTGGCTTTTGTTTATTCTGTTGTGGTTCCAGAAAATATATTTTTTAATCCTGTATATGACCCTGTAAGATCAGTATATGTCCATATAGAAACTGTACATTGCAACAGCAAATTCCTCTGAATTTTATCTTCCCTATTCCTCAGAACTAGAGGTGTGTCAAAGGTATTCATCTGTCAAAGGGCTTCATCTATCAGGAGGACTGACAAGGATAAATAAACTAACAGAAATCGTTTTTTAAATACACACATTTTTGGTAAATTTATGTTCCAGCCTGATATTGGACATAAATACATGATACCAGTTGATATCAATACCAAAACAAAAGATTTGTTCATCAACTTGTCCATTGATTATATTAATAAGATGTTGTTTTAAAAAAGAATCCTTAAACAAATAAAGTCTGAAATGTAATAAATTCCAAGTACCTGCTGTTCTGAGCTGTCTTTATCTTGGTCATTTGTACGATGGAGGTGCACCAAGTTTTTAGTTTTAAAGTTAATATATGCTGAAAAGCAGGAACTTTAAAGTTGATTATCAAAATAAATCAACACAAACACTTTCTAGTGTATTTTTATGATCGCTTTTTATAAATACCTTTCTAATGCTTAGGGACAACTGTGTCCAATTTCCCTCAGACAGGGTGAGACATGTTGCACAGAAACACACATGGTTACACCCAAAACTCCCACCTTAAACTGGGACACCCCATTGTGAGATGCGAGGGTAGACGAGAGGAAAAAGGGAGAGACAAAATACGAAAACAATAAAACGGAGAATAATGCCAGAATCTTTACTTTTGGGATTAAACGCACGACGGCACCGCACATGACGACAGCCAAACATACACAATAACCCGTGAGGTGCGCGCGCAAACAATGAACAGAAATACAGCTAGTAATGGGTGATGAGGTGCGGGGGTCTGTGGGGGGTGCTGCTGCCACCTCCTCCTGTAGGCCAGCAAGGCGGAGCACCGGAGAGGGAGAGGGCACGCACCGTTACACCCGTAGGACGACTTACCGTGAGGCACAAAAAATAGGGAACATGGATTTCAGCATTAGTTCTGAGGTCCCCACAAATATAGAAAGTCTAATGTGTGTGTGTGTGCTTTGAGTCTGAGTGTGTGTAAGCCTGTGTGTTGATAACAGGAATTAAATTGAATCTCTGTGATCTAAATGACACAATTTCATTTAAGATACTGGTACATTTCTGACTAGTATGTTTTATCTGAACATGCTGTTTAAAAAGTTCTACGGAATTCACAAACTTATTTCAAACAAACAGATTTTTATGAACACTCAACTGAAATACATAATACACAGAATTGTATTTTCATAGGTGTTAGGAAGCAACAGGCATTTATCAAAACATAATCATAACATAAGTCATTTTATATGAAAAATAAATAATACTTTTAAATATGTTTTAAATAATAGACATTTACAGAGAGAAACATAGGGCATTTTTGCTGAACCAGATTAAATAGAAATCTTTAGTGACTTTGATATTTTTGTCCAGCGCAAGGCTTAATCTGTGTAATCATTTTATTCATAGCAAACGTAAATGTTTTAGAGATGTACAGCAACACTTTACATACAAACTTGGCAATTTGATTTGATAAATGACCTTTTTGGATTCTGTTGGTGTCAGGTTATTGTCTATAGAAACCTGTATATGAACCTGTAAGATCAGTATAATCAGTACATGGTTGTGCAACTGTATATTGCCACAACAAAATTCCTCTGAAAAATGTTTTTAAGGTCTTCCCTATTCCTCAGAACTAGAGGTGTGTCAAAGGTATGAACTTTTATGGGTGATGAGGGCTTCATCTGTCAGGGAGACTGACAAGGAGAAATAAACTTACAGAAATAGACGCATTTTGGTAAAATTATGTTCCAGCCTGATATTGGACATACAGTGGGGAGAAGTATTTTGTAGGTTTTCCTACTTACAAAGCATGTATAGGTCTGTAATTCTTATCATAGGTACACATCAACTGTGAGAGACGGAATCTATGACAAATCCAGAAAAATCACATTGTATGTTTTTTAAGTAATTAATTTGCATTTTATTGCATGACATACAGTAAGTATTTGATACATCAGAAAAGCAGAACTTAATATTTGGTACAGAAACCTTTGTTTTCAATTACAGAGATCATACGTTTCCTGTAGCTCCTGACCAGGTTAGCACCCACTGCAGCAGGGATTTTGGCCCACTCCTCCATACAGACCTTCTCCAGATTCTTCAGGTTACGGGGCTGTCGCTGGGCAATACGGACTTTCAGCTCCTTCCAAAGATTTTTTATTGGGTTCAGGTCTGGAGACTGGCTAGGCCACTCCAGGACCTTGAGATGCTTCTTACGGAGCCACTCCTTAGTTGCCCTGCCTGTGTTTCGGGTTGTTGTCATGCTGGAAGACCCAGCCCGACCCATCTTCTATGCTCTTACTGAGGGAAGGAGGTTGTTGGCCAAGATCTCGGGATACATGGCCCCATCCATCCTCCCCTCAATGCAGTCACCCTGTCCCCTTTGCAGAAAAGCATCCCCAAAGAATGATGTTTCCACCTCCATGCGAGGGTAGACGAGGGGAAAAAGGGAGAGGCAAAATACGAAATCAATAAAACGGAGAATAATGCCAGAATCTTTACTTTTGGGATGAACTGCACAACGGCGTCGCACGGGACGACAGCCAAACATACACAATAACCTGTGAGGTGGGGGCCCAAACAATGAACAGAAATACACCTAGTAATGGGTGATGAGGTGCGGGTCTGTGGGGGGGGGCTGCTGCCACCTCCTCCTGCCGGCAGGTAGTACGCCAGCGAGGAGGAGCGTCGGAGAGGGCATGCGGTGCCACCGTTACACCCGTAGAACAACTTACCATGAGGCAAAAAACATGGAACATGGATTTCATGTTCCATTTCATCTGTCAGGGAGAAATAAATGAACAGAAAAATTTACAGAACTTGTCCATTGATTATATTAATAAGATAAATAAATGGTCATACAAATAAAATCTGAAATGTAATTATTTCCAAGTACCTGCTGTTCGGAGATGTCTTTATCTTGGCTAATTTGTAAGAGAGTCGCGGTTGCGTTGGGGCGCAGAACCATACGCAGACATTGTGGAAAGTAAAGGTGATTTAATCCGATAAACACACAAAACAAACTACACGAACAGTAAACGTAAATGAAAGGTGCTAAATCACTTAGCAAAACACATATAAACGACTTACAATAAACGTGTAGAGTATTCACTGTGAATTGGAAATAAAACAGAGACAAACCGTGACGTTGTGGAACACAAACAATCAACCACACCTATTGTGTGGCTGATGCCTTGCCTAAGTAGGCTCCCCAATCAGAGTCAACTGAACACAGCTGCTCTGACTGGGGAGCCCACAGCGGCATAGAGAGGGCTAGAGGCCTCTCTAGGTGGCATGCCCTGACTGCGAGCCCCAAAACATAGAGTAGGCTAGGGGCTCCCAGCCAGGACATGACAAAGATAGATGTGCAAGTTTTCAGTTTGTTTTAAAGTAGCTTTATACTGGCAGAATTTTTTTTTCTAGACTTCAGCTTTTCAGCTAATATTTGCTAATCACATAAACAAAGCATGTTATATATTTATATATATTTATGAAACTGATAATTGGATTATTTAAAAAACCGAGCTGACAACAAATGAGCGTATCTAATATTTTATGGCAGTAAACATAAGGAACTCTGAATTTCAGACAAAATGGTTGGTTACCTTAATTGGTTTATTTTATTTTGAGTTTGAAAAACTGCGTTTAACCCAAACACATATTATAAGGTGGCAAAAGCTACATTCATTGATAATATTACATTTTCTCATTTGTTGTCAGTTTATTTTTTTCCATCACTTCCAATAGGTTCTGTTTGAGATTGGCAAACACATTACATTTCACAAATACATTTCTCATGATTATGACTATGTTATTTTAAAACACAGATCCGTTATATACTATATATATTACATTTTTCATTGCAGAGAATTTCATGTCAAAGAGTCCTAAAATAAAAGTTGCCTATTGTTTGAATTATTTAACCCTCCCACTTTAGAAATTGTATTGATAATATTAGACACAAAGGCAGTCTCTTACATGCTTAAAAGATGCTAATTAACTATAATAAAATTAGTTCTCATAAAAACTCTTAAAACATAGACAGAATTGTTTTTGTTTCATTGCTAAATCATTCCTTACATAATTCCACCTTCTTTTTAAAGAAGAATGGAATTGGGAAAATATCTATAAAAAGAGTGTAGTGCATGTAAAGACGTATTTAATACTTCTTTAGTACATTTTCATAAATGTACAAACATGCTGTTTTCAAGTGTTTGTTGGATTAGGGTTTGCATATGTTACAACATGATGGATGACTATTTGAGTTATCTTACCCATAAAAACCTGTATTTGAGTACCTTTTTGTTCTGGTGTGTTTCCAGATAACTTCTCTTTAAAAACATATTTCAACACTTTTTTGTTAAGGTGTGGTTCCAGAGAATTTCCTACAAAAACCTGTAGATGAATAAGTTAATTATGCATAATGTATGGCCAATTTAGAAAATACATATTGCCTAATAACTCTCCTTGAGGTGTGTCCAAGCATGTTGACAAACCATATAAAAGAGCCCAGATTTCCTGATGAGGCACTGAGTTCGACAAAACCTCAATTTCTCAACATCGAATAACTGCGTCTTATTGGGGTAAGAAAGCTGATATTTATATGAACTTGGATATCTAAAACCTTCTTTAATACTCGTCATGTAATGAAGGCACCATGAATCTGTGTGCCCTTTTCATTTGACTCTGCTGTAATTCTAAGAAACAATGTCATTTTCATACATTGAGGCTCTGACTGAATAAAATAGTGTTAGAATGCTTTGACACACTGGATAAAGGAAATATTTGGTCTTAAAAACTTGGGAAAGTATAATTATTTTCAGTAGACAGACAGTCTCTTTTATTGGGTTTGCAGTGTCAACATGGTTATGTATAAAGCAGAGGTGTTCACTGGAGAGTTTTTGCATGCTGGTACACACAACAGCATCTACATGCAACTCATTGGGTCCAAGGGAGCCAGCGACAAAATCACTGTATCCAGTAAATGCTGCATAATACCAGGGGAGGTGAGTAACAAATTGCCAATATTTGCCACTAACTCTTCTACAATCAGTGAATATTAGTTTAAACATTTTATAGTAACTGTAATCAATCTGACTGCATGTCTAAGATATACCTTAAGTTCTTTTGAGTCATTGAGATGTGGTGAGAGTTGAACAGTTGTTGATTAATTTTTTGTTTATTTTTTCTCAGGTGGCTGAATTCGAGCTGCCTACTGATTCTAAACTGGGCCAACTTGTACTGTTGAAGTTGGAGACAAAGCATCGCTTTATACATTTCTTAGATGAAGATTGGTTCTGTTCCAAGGTTGTCGTGACGACACCAGAGGGAGACAATGTCCTTTTTCCCTGCTATCGCTGGGTGACCAGTGACTATGAAGTTGTATTGAGAAATTCTGTTGGTCAGTAGTAGGATCAGAGTCTTTGTCTGTCATTCTGTTTGTCTGTCAATTGATACTTGGTTTGATTGACATTTCTATAATTTGTTCTTTCAAGCCACCCTGCCATTCAAGGACACAAACCAAAAAGCTGTGGAGGCCAGAGAGGAGGAGCTGGATCGACGTCGTAACACCTACAAGTAAAATCCAAAACTAACATCTCACTTGACACTGAGGTCATGTTCATGGGAGTACACTGTAATAAATGGTTTCGCAACAGTGACACACAACGTCACTCTTTTCCTCTTCATTTTGTGTTGACGGAATGAACATGCTTTAAAAACAGATGTTGTGATAAGGATGTAAAGAATGTCATACCTTGGCTGATAGTGAATGACAGTGCCTGCATCAATGTGTTTTGTCCTCTAGATGGAGTCAGTTTCAAGATGGTCTACCCGAGTCTATTAAGGCAGACAGTGCTTTCTCCCTCCCCTATGAGGTCAGATTCTCTTTCACCAAGTGGACAGATGCCATCAAGACCATCATCAAAGCGTAAGTTGAGAGAATCCAAAAAGAAAACAGTCCCTTTATAATAATGCTATTTTGTATAAATAAAAATGAACCTGACGATAAACTCCGTCTTTGTTCTGTCCACAGAGCAGCAGACTTGCTACTAGAGGGACTATTGTTCCATAAGAAGCCATGGGAGAGCATGAACGACATCGATAAGGCTTACTGTGGTCCTGTATCTGATGTTCACAGTAAGCTTTTTGATACAGACTGAATGTAATGTGCCTTTAAAAACATACAATGAAGTTTCCATACATTCCATTACAACATAAGTATTATTAAAACAATAAAAACCAATAGAACACAAATGTACTATCTGTTTCTTTTTACAATGATGGTTTCTTGTTGTCTATTAGAGTATGTTAAAGACCACTGGAAAGAGGACACCTTTTTTGGATACCAGTATCTTAACGGTATCAACCCAATGGTGATCCATCGTTGCTTCAAGCTTCCAGACAACTTCCCTGTCACAGAAACCATGGTGAAGCCTTCTCTTCAGGAACCATGCAGCCTAGCAGAGGAGATTCAGGTGAGTCAAACTGGAAACGTCGAAACAAGTGGCGGTCGATGTACTAAACAACGGGAAACTCTGAACAGAAGCAAGGTGTTAACTTGTTGTCAGTTAATTTGTTACTTTAAACTAAGGAAAACTTTTGTTATACTTTTCCTATGTCAAACAGAATGGCAACATATTCCTAGTTGATTACAAGAACCTGGATGGAGTGACTGCAAACGTGATCAATGGAAAACAGCAGTTCCTTGCTGCTCCTTTGGTGCTTCTCCACAAGACCACTGATGACAACCTGAAGCCCATTGCCATACAAGTAACACTGATCTTAATTTACCTCAGAATTTAACCAACGTTATATAATATAGCAAGGACAGTGGGGGTAAAAGTACCATTACTACTCGTTCAGTTGCACGGCTTCTGTTGTTTTGTCATGCAGAGCACCAACGCCATAGATGTATAACGTTCTCAGAGCTATACCAGGGATATCATAAATAAGTTTCCACTTAAATGTACATTTCCAGTTTAATCTAGCATCATCTTCAATAGCGAGAATGGTGGTATATGACCAGAATAGACACCCAAAGCTGTAGTGGCATAGTGTGACTTCCCTGTCCATCCCTTCTGTAGCTGAAGCAGACACCTGGAGAGGACAACCCCATCTTCCTGCCCACGGACTCTGAGTATGACTGGCTCCTGGCCAAGATATTTGTGCGAGCTGCAGACTTTGCTGAACACGAACTCAACTTTCACCTGCTGCGCACTCACCTGCTGTCTGAGGTCTTTGCCGTGGCAACTCTTCGCAACTTTCCCATGGTGCATCCTCTGTACAAGGTAGCCATCTCCCTGCAGGCCTTACAGCACATCAACAACATGAAACAGGCTTGTGGGTCTACAGGAACTTTACTCCATGATACAGTTTACTTTAAACAGTTAATATGAAAAAGGTTCACAAATTTTATCCACAGCTGGAAAATAATTGCAAGGTGTCAATATATAATGGTCAAGACCATGTTCACGTGCCTTAATATATTGAATGTAGTTAGCACTCGGTAAAGACAGTTTTAAGAAAACTACACTATGGATTACAGTTTCTCTTGGCCAATAGAATACTTTCAGGGTGAGGAACCATGTACATTGTTTTGAAATGTATTAATAATGTCTATTTGATGGTGTCACAAACAAGTGCTTTTGGGGATGAAAAAACATCAAGGAATCTGGAATTTCTAAAAATTAAAGAATTACTTTTATTTTGGAGTTCTATTTAGTTATTATTTGTGCTTTTTATCCATCTTGCCAGCTCCTGATGCCCCACTTCCGCTACACACTGCAGATTGACACGTTGGCTAGATCAATGTTGATATCGAAGGATGGGATCATCAATACGGTATATTGATGATTATGGAGCAATCAAAAATATTCATTCATTCAATCATTTTAACTGGTTGAATACATCACTGCAAACATGATTGTGGTATTACAAGCCTTTTCTAATTATTGCTAACTTCTAGGATTATATGAACTTCATCGTTACCTAGAAATTGGGAGACGGCAACATATAAGGAGGGCTTCATGTTTACCTGTGTGGTTTAACTTGCAGTATGCAGCTGTGGGTGGTCCAGGGATGATGATGTACCTGAAGAAAGCGGTGGCCTCACTGACCTACAGCTCCCTCTGTATGCCGGAGGACATTGCTACACGTGGCCTGGAATCACTCCCCAACTTCTACTACAGGGATGATGGACTCAAGCTGTGGGACATCATCCAAGAGTATGAGAATTTAAGTACAACAAAATAGACTGCATGTCTGAAGTGGATTATAAGTACAGTTTAGATTCTAGAGAATCATATTGACTATACCCCAAATCCTGATTTTTCCAGAAAACTTTTGGGGGTTTTCTTATTCCTTTCAGATTCCACAAATTCTTTGAATAAACTGTGGATTTTATAAAGAAAGCAATATGGATTTCCTTTGTGAATGTCATCATAGTGCCCAACAATGTATAGTGTGAAATAGCCTCTGTAACTGTGTTGTGTTTTGATCATTTGTTATATATTACCGTCCAGGTATGTCCAGGGAATGGTTGAGTACTACTACCAAGCAGATGCTGACGTCCTTAAGGACACGGAACTGCAGAGATGGATTGATGAGGTCTATAAGATGGGCTTTCTGGGAGAACCCAACACAGGTTGATACTTGTTATGGTTAATTATTTCCTTATATATAAATAAATATATACATACATGCACACACACGCACACACACAACCCTGTCTCCAAAAAGGTTGGGACGCAGCATGAAATAAAAATGTTCAAACCAGATATTCAATTGAATATAAGACAAAGGGGACATCATTGTTGAAAATTGAGACATTTTATTGTTTCTTGAAAAATAAATGCTAACCCTAACTTTGAATTTGATGACAGCAACACTTTTCAAAAAGGATTGATAACATTTGATATGTTGTCTTTGTACTATTTTCAATTATATTTAGGGGATACATGATTTGCACATTCTTGCATTCTGGTTTTATTTGCATTTTACACAGCACCAATTTATTTTAGAATTAATTTAGTGTAGGATTGAATAAACCTCGGAATAATGCTTGAGAATGTTGTATTGGAAGAATGTATTTGCTATAATACCATTCACATCTTAAGACCGAAGTACACCTTTATGATTCTTTCAAATATCTTTTATATAGGAATCCCTCAGTCTTTCAGTTCGGTGACCGAGTTGATGAAGTTTGTCACCATGGTGATCTTCACAGCATCCGTCCAACATGCTGCAGTCAACAATGGGCAGGTATGACATCATTTAGTTCATTTGAATTCATTGTATGTTTGGATATACGGTTGTTATAAAGGTCCAGGCCACTAGTACAGACTTCCAATAACCAAAAGGTCACGTCCTCTTCCTACATCTGTTCCCAATCCTCAATCACCTCTCCTCAACCTCCTTTACCTTTGACAAGGGGTGTTACAATGCAGGACAACGAGAGATTTTATTGTATTTCACATACGTTGGAATGGCTTTATGGCTGTATTGTACTTATTTGATAAAATCCAAATGTATATGAGACCTGGGGGAATAAACATATATTAGAGTTTCTTAGATTTCTTTTCATTGAATGCATGCAGATAATATTTGTATTTATTTAAATAAGGCTCCAACACCCTATCATATATTCAGAAAGTATACAAAAATACTCCAAAAAAGAGTCATTACTGGATCTGGAGCATTGGAAGACAACATTCACCACTGTTCACCATTTCAACATTATACCTGCCTGTTAGATACCAGTTCAGGTCGGAAACAGTCTAGAGATGGGTGAAGCTAATCTACAGTCCACACAAATTCTAACGACTTTCTATTTATGCTCTTCATTATCTAATCCAGTTTGATTATGACGGCTGGATGCCCAACACCCCCATCTCCCTGCAAAAGCCCCCTCCTACCACTAAGGGGCAGTCTACTGAGACAACCATGCTGGAAACTTTCCCGGACCAAAATGTCACAGCGCATGGAATGGCAACAATGTATCTTCTGAGCAAGCGGCCCAGTGACTATGTGAGTATATTACATGAAGACATGCATCTCTAGTAAGCTATCAGGGACCCTTTCTCTCAGTGCCACATCCTCTGTTAATTGGTGAATAGACATAATAACAATTCAAACTCAACACTTCATTGGATGTTACGCTAGTTTTAGTTCTTGAACATTCTGTTGGGTCCCTTGCAACAAACTGGCTAAAAGAAAGCAATTATATAGTATAAAAAAAAAAAAAGGATTGCTTGATCTGTGAAAGTTAATTTTAACATCATCTGCATTCAAAACGGCACACCATTTTCTTTGTATTGCATTACTTTGATTAGGGCCTCTAATTCTCTGGTAAAAAAATTAATGCAGGAACAGTGAAATATATAGCATATATTGTACCATACTAGATAATCTCTGACTTTTCTGATCCTGTTTAACTTTGTCAGGTTCCTCTTGGAAAATACACAGAAGAGCAGTTCACTGAAGATATCCCACTGCAGAAGATTAAAGTCCTCCAGGAGGAACTGGCGAACTTCTGTAATGTAGTCAAAGTCAGGAATGTGGGCCTTCCGTTACCATACACCTACCTGGACCCTAACTCCGTAGAGAACAGTGTAGCCACATGAAGTGACACAGGAGCTGGGCCATCACTTATTAATCACATCATCGGGATCTTTCTGGTTTCACTGGAAATCAAGGACACAGCTAAAAAGAGCAAAGAAATTGTATTTTGATTGTGCCTCTCTTTTAGTTTTCTTATTAAGTACAATCAATTATGATGTAATCACTTAGAAATTAGGTGTATAATAAATGTGGAGATGGTGAAGGGGTCTGAATTCTTTATGAAGGCAATGTAACTATAACCCAGCCATCTAGTCTGTCTACAGTGAGCATGTTTATGGGTTTAAACAGTTAACTTGAGTGTCAAAAGATTTATTCTGCAAATGTTTGTTGCTTGCAAAGTTTCTAAAACCAATTAAAGAAAAACTTAACAAATCGGTTTGCACATTTTGTTTTAAAGTTCTTGTCTTTCAAACCAATATACCTTGTTCTGTTAATTTCCTCTTTGCATTCATTATAAAACAACATAAAATTGCTCTTCGGACACGATTTACTATGTTTTAAACGGGTTATACACAATGGAATATTGTGAAATGGGCACTTTTATTGTTTAAGGTTTCCTCATTATTATATGATTGAGGCGTCATCATTAGTGCTGCTGGGAAAATGTCCGTTTGGAGAGTCCACCTTCTGCTTTGGGGTGAAATGCTCACAAATACTGATTACTTATGTTTTATATTCTCCTTCTTTTCTTCTGGTAGACCATATATTGTCCTCAGACGTGTGAATAGCGGTTGTTGTGGTCAGTTGTTAGCCTAGCTAAGTTTATCTGTCTCACCTAGGATTATGAACACATATTTAACCACTGAAAAATATAAAAAGACATACATATACTCTTTAAACTCTGCTCTGTTATCTTATTCCTAATCTCACTCTGTCCCCCTCATTGCACCCACACTGGCTCAACATAATCTATTGTCTCAATTTCCTGGCAATGGTCATACCGTCCTGTGGGGGTCTTTCCTGTCAAACGTCAAGGGTTGTTCATACGTCTGTACCCCCCCAAGCTTCATCCAGTCTGCTTCTAGATCACCTCCTTCCTCCAACCCTGCTTCTAGATCACCTCCTTCCTCCAACCCTGCTTCTAGATCACCTCCTTCCACCCCCAACTATACATTATATTCTGAATAGGCGTCTGCCTTTTGCCCGGGGAGTGGTTTGGGTCGAATTGTTCTCTAGATGGGTCATTGCAAAGTTATTCAGAGGGATACCCTTTATCCTATGATGAAACAATTCTACCCATATGGAAGTGGTCTTGTCCAGGATGACAATGCCACCTTCACAGGGCAAACAGGGTCACAGAATGCTTCCATGTGTATGCAGGGTCCTAGGTGGCTGGTAGATCCAAATATTTACCAGACTGACGAAAAAAATACATAGCTTTTTACTATTAGCAGTATTTAGCATGTCATCTTGGTCGTATACAATTCTCAATCAAGAAGGGTGCTGCTATAATAGTAATAACATTAAAATGAATTGAACAGTTTTAACACTCTAGTATTACACATTATATTTAAGAAAAGCCATGGTATTCGCCTTTAAGATATGATAAATACATGATAATGTATTAAAATAAATAACAGTAGTCACTAGTTCATTCTAATACACTGATCAGCCGTAACCACCTGCCTAATATTGTGTAGGTCCCCGTTTTGCCACCATCCCAGCCCTGACCCGTCGAGGCATGGACTCCGCTAGACTATAACAGTTTGTCCCTTGTCAAAGTCGCTCAGATCCGCTTGCCCCATTTACAGCTTCTAACCCATCCAATTTGAGGACAAAATGTTCCCTTGTTGCCTTATTTATCACATCCGATGACAGGTGCCATGATGAAGATGTACAATGTACACGTCATGTCGTTCCTCCACATCCAAACCGCAACACGAGTAGATGATCAATTGACTAACAAGTATTAACAATAATACAGTGGCCAACTAGCTAACAAAATTATTAAACGAAATTAACAAGGTGGATAACGTCTTTGGTGGATACAGGGTAATATTTTATATTATAAAACACATAGTAAATCAATTTACTCGCACATCCATTCGAATTTCGACTAGGATCTTGTCGTTTTTGCCTTTACTAACGGGGTAGCGTGGAGGGGCAGAGACTGTGCCTTGCGACTGACGGACAATCACGGTGACATTATGAGCTCTCTAGAAATACTACTATATTCTCCGGTTTCGTGGCTGTAGCGCCAACAACGAAGGAATTGCCTCTGCGCTTTTCCTTCGCGTTGACCCGACACACACTGCAAAACACAACTCCCTTCTTGAACTCCAGCCATGTTTTCGGAACACCTTGATTGTATCGCTATCTTTCACAGACGTTCCTCATAGTTTTCGGTGGATGAAATGACGAGTGGGCGCTCGCATGACCCATGGTAGGTGCGGCCTCCTCCGCCTGAACGATTTAGTTTTTCTTTGATGGGGCTCCAGTCCCGCAATTAACCTCCGCATGATGGCTGGTTAGCTTAAACTGTCAACAAATAAGATCACATCCTCTGTTATTGGTGAATAGACATAATAACAATTCAAACTCAACACTTCATTGGATGTTACGCTAGTTTTAGTTCTTGAACATTCTGTTGGGTCCCTTGCAAGAAACTGGCTAAAAGAAAGCAATTATAAAGTATAAAAATAAAAAAAATGATTGCTTGATCTGTGAAAGTAATTTTTACCATCATCTGCATTCAAAATGGCACACCATTTTCTTTGTATTGCATTACTTTGATTAGGGCCTCTAATTAATGCAGGAACAGTGAAATATATAGCATATATTGTACCATACTAGATCATCTCTGACTTTTCTGATCCTCTGTTTAACTTTGTCAGGTTCCTCTTGGACACTATCCAGATGAGCAGTTCATTGAAGACATCCCAAAGGACATAATAAAACGCCTCCAGGATAAACTTAAGAAATTCAGTGAAAATGTGATAAAGAGGAATGTGGGCCTTCCGTTGCCATACACCTACCTGAGCCCTGAGCACATAGAGAACAGTGTAGCCATATGAAGTGACACAGGAGCTGGGCCATCACTTATTAATCACATCATCGGGATCTTTCTGGTTTCACTGGAAATCAAAGGCACAGCTAAAAAGAAATTGTATTTTGATTGTGCCTCTCTGTTAGTTTTCTTATTAAATACAATCAATTATGATGTAATCACTTAGAAATTAGATCTATAATAAATGTGGAGATGGTGAAGGGGTCTGAATTCTTTCTGAAGGCAATGTAACTATAACCCAGCCATCTAGTCTGTCTACAGTGAGCATGTTTATGGGTTTAAACAGTTGATTTGAGTGTCAAAAGATTTGTTCTGCAAATGTTTGTTGCTTGCAAAGTTTTTAAAACCAATTAAAGAAAAACATGTCAAAACATACATTGTTATCTTAAATGTCCATTATTTAACAATGTTAATTATAGATATGTTTGTTTTGAAAGGTTGTGTCTTTCACTCATGAGACTGAAGAGTTAAAATGTAATGCAAAATGTAGCTATTTAATATATAATAATATATAAGAAGGCACAGGAGAATGACTCAATACATTGTGCAGAATCCTTCAAGTGCCGTTGGCATCACATAGTCTATGTGATGACGATCCAGTTCCACTCTGTTTTCCACAGCAAGTCGGTTTGAGTCCTTGAATGGCAGGGTGGCTTAAAAGAACAAATTATAAATTTTACAAGCACATTACATTCAGTCTACATTCAAAAACCTACTGCTTGTCAGGTCTCCTCCTGAAGACACGGCATGGAATGCTATCTGGCCCTGCTGACTTCCAGGGGGTCTCCCTTTGAGGAGGTCTTCTCCCTTTGAGGAGGTCTTCTCCCTTTGAGGAGGTCTTCTCACTTTGAGGAGGTCTCCCTTTGGCCGTGGCTAGGGACAGAGTGCAATCGTCCTCAGCAAGCCTTCCAGAAGAAATAGTGTTGGTTTTATGCCCACAGAAGAATTGAACCACATCATTCATGCTTGTTCATGGTTACTTACAGTCCAAAGGCCACTCTAGTTTCAACTGGATCATTCTATAGAGACGGAACAAAAGCACCACACATTTCTCAACAGGTTAACTAAGCGTTGGGAATCATTGTTGTACTCCAGGTGTTCAATATTAGGACTTCCTCAGAGTCACACCAGTCTGATTCTGATGCTTTACAGATATGGACGCCATATATTTATAATGTAAGTGTTTGGGTTAGACATATGCCGCATTCTGTTTTTATTTTCACAAAATAACAATACATTTTCATGTTTTGGATTTCTCTGTGGGCCATCTTAACATTTGTTTGCCGAGGGTCAAGAGGAATTCCCTGGATTTGGGGAATCAGACCTCAAGGGTCAGAAGGGACTCCTGTCTGCTTTAACAGATGTGTTAAAAACAATCTGAGTTCACACTGACTGCTGTCATTTAGGTGTACGTTTCAAACCAGCTTTATAGTCTGATCAAAGCCCATTGCTCAAAATGTCAGAAGGAGCAACAAATGATCAATGGTGTCAAAGGTTTTAGATCAGGGGTGGGAAAACTACGGACCGCGGAAGGTAATAAAATAGTTTTGAGGGGAATTAAAAAACAACTCGCCAGTACACTCTTATACATCTGAGTCAGAATTTGTATTATTTACACATTATAAGGGATCTACTGTATATGTATGTTTTAACTTTTGGCCTTTTCTGGCCTGCAAATCATTCATGATAAAAAAGAAATAAAATGGGGCCCTTCATTTAATTTCAAAATCCTGATGTGGCCCCCAAGCCAAAAAGTTTGCCCTCCCCTGCTCTAGATAGATCAATTTAAAGTTCTGCACAATGGTTCCTGTTATCTAGACTAATGATCACATAATTTAAAACTAAGAAGCAGCGGAGATAGTGCTATTATTGGTTCTAAACCCTGACTGGTAAATACTTAAAATATATATATTTTAAAGTTGTCGCTGCTTATTTACCAGGGACTCCCAAGATTTTAGCAAGGCGAGAGAGATTTGAAATTTACCTTGAATCATTTGGGTTATTGTGGCTTTTGTTTATTCTGTTGTGGTTCCAGAAAATATATATCTTTAATCCTGTAAGATCAGTATGATCAGTATATGTTTAAGTCCATATAGAAACTGTACATTGCCACAGCGAGTTCCTCTGAATTTTGTTTTTATCTTCCCTATTCCTCAGAACTAGAGGTGTGTCAAATGTATTCATCTGTCAAAGGGCTTCATCTGTCAGGAAGACTGACAAGGATAAATAAACTAACAGAAATAATCATTAAATAGACGCATTCTTGTTAAAATTATGTTCCAGTCTGATATTGGACATAAATATATGATACCAGTTAATATCAATACCAAAACAAAAGATTCGTACATTAATTTGTCCATTGATTATATTATTAAGATGTTGTTTTAAAAAAAATGCTTAAACAAATAAAGTCTGAAAAGTAATAAATTCCAAGTCCCAGCTGTTCTGAGCTGTCGTTATCTTGGTCATTTGTACGAAGGTGCACCAGGTTTTTAGTTTAAAAGTTACTATATGCTGAAAAGCAGGAACTTTAAAGTTGATTATCAAAATCAATCCACACAAACACTTTCTAGTGTATTTTTATGACCACTTTTTCTAAATTCCTTTCTAATGCTTAGGGACAACTGGTTAACAATCTTCCTCAGACAGGGTGAGACATGTTGCACAGAAACACACATGGTTACACCCAAAACACCCACCTTAAACTAGGACACCCCATTGTGAGATGCGAGGGTAGACGAAGGGAAAAGGGAGAGGCAAAATACGAAAACAATTAAACGGAGATTAATACCAGAATCTTTACTTTTGGGATTAAACGCACGACGGCATCGCACATGACGACAGCCAAACATACACAATAACCCGTGAGTGGCGGGCGCAAACAATGAACAGAAATGATGAGGTGCGGGTGTCTGTGGGGGGATGCGCTGCTGCCACCTCCTGGCGGCCGGTAGTACGACAGCGAGGAGGAGCACCGGAGAGGGAGAGGGCACGCGGTCCAACCGTTACACCCGTAGGACGACTTACCGTGAGGCACAAAAAATAGGGAACATGGATTTCAGCATTAGTTCTCAGGTCCCCACAAAGATAGAAAGTCAAATGTGTGGGTGTGTGTTTTCAGTCTGAGTGCGTGTAAGCCTGTGTGTTGATAACAAAAATTAATTTGAATCTCTGTGATCTAAACAACACAATTTCATTAAAGATACTAAAGATACATTTCTGACTAATACTTTTTGTCTGAACATACTGTTTAAAAAGATCTACTGAATTCCCAAACTTGTCAGGTTTCCACCCTGACCTGTGCGCTGCTGGTCCAACTGCACCCTCTGGTGGACTATGAGCGCGGTGCGCCTGTCAGTCAAAACCACTCCCAGTCATTAAGCACCTGGCCTCTCCACACACCTGTCCCTCATGAACTCATTATCCACCCTACTTAGCTTCCTGCCTTTCGACTTCCCCTTGTCGATTCAAACCAAG
>JACXGK010010209.1:0-18361 GCA_016801125.1 Novumbra hubbsi | reverse complement strand
CCCTGTCCCTGCTCCGTGGCTGGTCACTGCCCCTGTCCCTGCTCCGTGGCTGGTCACTGCCCCTGTCTCAGCTCCACTCGCCATTTGAACTGAACAGCACAAGACTCACTCGCCCCACTGCGTTGTAAGCCCTCCCTGACTTAGTGGCCTGGAAAGTAATAATTATTCTGAACTTAATATTTAATTTCTCAAGGCATAACGATCCCATCTGTGCCTTATGACATGCACAGGCACAGTTTAGTGTTTTGCATTACTAAAAAGGACCCATGTGTCAAGGTTTAATTTCCTCATGTTGTTCCTGTCTCAGCCTTTGGGCAATGAAGTATCATGGTTCAATGAGTCACACTGACTGTAGCACAATATCAGTAATTGGGTTTGACCTTTTTTTCTGGAATACCAAAACTAGCAAAGTAATTCAATCAGAGTTTCAATAACGGTGTTTACTCCGGCGGGGCATTTACAATGGCACAGCTGTAACACTTTCTCAGTACCCTGGGTAGAAGAATAATAAACATTAATTTGGAACCCCGCATCCCAGATACAACTGGGAGAAATAGGACTGCACCATGGGTCACTTCCATGTGTTCCCATTCAATATTCAGACATCTATTCTAGACATAAGTATTACACTTTAAGGCTGATGAATCTCAAACAATTACAATTGCAAGCACTTGTGTGCCCTTGCCTAAATCTATCCTTAGATGACGAAATAATATGTGCTAACAGAATACTTCAGGAAAAATGAAAGAAATCATAGAGCAACTGTAAGATAGTAACATACACTGATCCAAAAAATGAAGGGAATACTGAAACATCAAAAATGTATTTAAGATCAAAATCTTCATTGTACATTGTATCAGGTCTAGGAGTTACTTGGCAGTGTTGCATGTACCAATACATAACGGCCCAGAGGTTCTCGATTGGATTCAGGTCTGGGAAACATGAGGGCCAGGCATGGTCCTGCCCCAGGAGGAAGGTCTCAGTCCCTGACAGCAGTCAGGGAATCGTTGGCTAGCACGTGGAGGTCTGTGTGACCCTCCAAGGATATGCCTCCCCAGACCATCTCTTTAGAGGCGAACCTGCTCTCACCTCTGAAGAGAACCCATGGTAGTTCTGGTGTTCTCTGGCGAAACGCGATCAAGGTTGCACGGGGCTGGGCTGTGAGCACAGGTGCCACTAGAGGGTGACAGTTTGGTCAGAAACATGAAGGAACATGCACACCAGTAGCTCAATGGAGGTCATTTTGTGGAGTTCTGGCAGTGCTCCTCCGGTTCTTACTCACACAAAGGAGTAGAGACTGAATTCTGCTGCTGTGTTGATTCCCTTCAACGGCCCTGTCCAGCTCTTCGTTTCCAGGTATCTCCTTCATGCTCTTGAGACTGTACCAGGAGACAGCAAATCTGCTAGTGACGGCATGTATGGATGTCACAACCAGGAAGAGCTGGACTGCCTCTGCGGGTAACTACTCCCGCTACCAGCAGTGACAAGGACACTAGCAACATGCAAAACTAGAGAAGAATCAATCAGGAAGGATAACAAGAATGCAATTGTCTGTGGCCACCACCTGCAAACTCTTCCCTTTTTGGGGGTGGTCTTGCTGTAGCTGCTCCAGTGCACCTATTGTCACTTTCATTTGCTCTAATAGAGATGAAATTAATTTAAAATCGCTTATTCTTTCTAAATGGACAGATTGATATCCCTGAAGTTTAGGCGACTTGGTGTTTTACTTTGATAATTACGTTGTCTCACATCCCAAGATATATTCACTGTGACACTCGTCGAAACGTCACACAAATGAAGTCTTCTTCCATCCATTCTTTGTGGTCTAACTGCCATCCTGTCCCTCATACTCAGCAGGTTGCTAGCAGGCATGATGTAATTTAATAAACCGTCAGCATTTGTGACATTTATTTTACTTGCACTCTAACAACTACTGTTAATTGAGTTTGTCATGGAAAAAAGGCTGGATATTCCTAATGAATTAGATCCTCTCAATAAAGCAATCCCGCCAGGTTACTCCTACATCCGCCAACCTTGTTCAACAGGGCGAGGGGCTGAGTTGCTGTACTGTTCCATTCTGTAAGTTCAGAATGACATCAATTAGTATACCTCATCTTACTTCATTTGAATTCCTTGTTGTTTAACTCTCTGGTCAACAAACGCTGATTGTAACTATTTATAGACCACTAAAACCAATCTGTCTTGTTTCTTACAGAATTATCAACAGTATTGACCTCTGTGTTTGCCATGTCTCCCAATTAATTGCTTGTTGGTGATTTTAATATCCATGTCGATAAAACTGCCAGCTGTATCTTCGTTGCTGACATAATCTCCCTACTCGACAGTTTGCACATTATTCAAAATGTCACCTTCTCTACTCACAAAAAAGGTAACACTTTAGACTTAATCTGCTCAACGGGTGTTTTTCCCTGCAACATGCACAATTGCCTCTTACCCATTTCCGATCACAAATCCCTGCCCCGTTCCCAAGCAACAAGTCCACCGTATCATCACATTTCGAAATTTTGAAAAGCATAAACCCCACTGAGCTTGATTAACTTTTAGCCAGGCCTTGTCTCACAGTCCCCCTCTGAACTCCTCACTCTTTACAACGAGTGTCTCTCCTCATGTCTGGATGCACTTGCTTCCAGTGCACTCGCTCAGAACCAGTACAGTTTCCTTTATTTTCACAGCCCACTCATAAGACTATGACCTCCGTCAATCAAAAGTTATGGAAACCCACTTTCAAAAGTACTAAGAACGCCTGTTAAACTATAAAACCCCCCTTTCTTTTGCAAAAACATCCTACTACCCTGACATAATTAGTGAAATGAGAAAACTCAAACGTCTTCTTTTCTGCGTTCAAACGTTTACTTCAGGCTGTTGACAACCTCCCTGATGATCCCTCCACCAAACTGTGCGCAAATGTCTTAAACTTGTGCAATAACACAAATCACAAAATCCATCTGCAATAACTGTCCCTCAATACCCCTTCTGACAACCTGTCCTGGATGAATACATCAAGAGGCCCAACCTACTTCACCTGCCTTTCTAACTTCACCCTGCCTACTGAAATCTGAATCGATCTTGAAATTCAAATCTGTCACCTGTCAACATGACCCTTTCCCCACCAGCCTTGTCAAAGCAGGCCTTTCCTTCATATCCCTTCTACTGGAATAATTAACTAATCTCTTACCACAGGAGTACCTTTCAGTTTGAAGATTGCTGCTGCATCCTAGTTCTTTGAACAAATGCATGCATCCACAGATATCATGAATAACTACCGTCTTTTTTCCGATATGTCCTTACTCTCAGAACATGGCATAGGGTGGTGGCCATGCACCTATAAAACCATCTCAATGCCAGTAACCTTCATAAACCATCTCAGTCTGGTTTTTGTCCCAAATACAGTCCTGAAACAGCCCTAGTCAAAATCACCAATGACCTTCTTCATGCAGCCTACTCAGGCCTGATCTCTATCCTCGTCCTCATAGACCTTAGTGCTGCCTTTGATACATATAGATCTCCCATCTAATACCCATGGAACATCTGGCTGGTGTGCACTTTTCTGGTTTTCCTTACCTGACGGTCAACAAAAACCCCACAAATCAGCATGTGCATCTGTCTTACATGGTGTCACTCAGGGCTCGGTGTTAGGTCCATTACTCTTCACCAATTACCTCCTTCCCCTGGGTAGGATCAAGAGACACCACAATGTCCCTTTCACTGCTATGCTGATGCCATTCAGTTCTACCTCTCCTCCAGACCCATATCTCCCATCCCCCCATTTCCCTAATCAACCTGCCTTTAGGACATTCAGAGCTGGAAAGGCATGAATCCCCTTAAACAGCGATAATACAGAGTTCATGCTCATCGGCTCCAAATACACCCTCACCAAACAGCACAATTCCAGCATTGTCATAAGTGGTGTCTCAGTCTCCCTTGGTGTCTGTCTGGACAATTCTCTCTCTCTCAAGTCACACATACAAATCACAGCTTATTTTCCACTGTGACCCTCACCTTAACACTCGGACACTGAAAGTCACCTCCCGCTAGAGTACGGCAACACTCTCTTCTTTGGTATCCCAAACACACTCATAAACCGACCACAACCAGTCCAGAACTCTGCAATGTCCGTGATATGTTTAAGCCATTAAATACCATAATATGTAAAGAACCAGCTGAGCACAATATACAATGTTGTAGTTAACTGTCATATTCTGGAATAATTATTGGAAAAGACAAATAAAAACATCACAACCCGAGCACCGTCATGTGTATATTCCGTTTTTTTTTTTAACCATTAGGTTATGATAAGAAGGTGTACCCGTTGTCCTGGACACACACACGTAAACATGGATACCTTTTTGTTTATGGACCCCTCTTTCTTAGGGATCAAATGTGGAAAAATCTAAGACAGACAGACTGATTTAAAAAATCTTAATATGAGGCTTAAGGCTCAAGTAACATGGTTAAATATTCAATTAACACACAATTGATATATATGTGACTACATGATGTATATAATTATTCTTTCTACTCTTCATTGGGATAATGTGAAATTACATGCTTTTCTGAAAATCTGTAAATATGAATCACACAAACATACCAACAATCCAAAATCAATCAATTACCAAACATAAGAATCGACCAAACATCCATCAGTATCATAGAAATGCAACCAAAGAGGTTATGACAATATAGATAAAGCAGCTTTAACAAAAACATGTGCATATAATCATCTGTCTCCTCATAGCAACCTCATACTATGTTACATACATATTATGTACCAAAGTACTCAAAAACGTCATAGTAGAGAACATTACTTACTTACACAAGGGTCACAGCCCCCCCTTTGACACAAAGCACAATTATAGGGTTTCGGGTAATGATAATGTCATCATGGAACATTTGTCCATTTGTCTTCATAGGATATCCTTCGCTGCAATGCCGACACATATACCCTCTACAAGGAAAAGGGTAACACAACTAGCACAACCCCCTATTACCATGCCTACTTTTTCCAAACTAAGAATGGTTTTACACTTTGGAAAATGTCCCACTGCAACCGTACCACTGGCGTGAAAACATTCATGTCTGCCCAAGATAGGTTTACTTTATTACTCACTATAATCAATCTCTGTGCCTCACCACTTGTTTTTCTTCTCTGACTATGTACTTCCTGCGGTCAACAGATCTCTGACCATAAATGTTCTTCTTGAGGTCATCACTTATCTGACCATACATTATTTTCTTGAGGCCATCACTTCTTTGACCATAAATGTACTTCTTGCGGTCACCAGTTCTCTGACCATAAATTATCTTCTTAAGGTCATCACTTCTCTGACCATAAATTATCTTCTTGAGGTCCACCTCCTCTCCCATGTTTCACTTCCCCTCTCTGCGTTCCACCTATCCTATTCTTCGTTTCACTTAGTCTCACAAGTCTTGTCTTTTTCACTTTCACTTTCACTGTCTGGACCGTGGTACTGTTTCTGTCCTGATTCTGTCTATTAGCTTCTCTTTTGCTCCGTTGTTTCCATGGTTTGAAAGTAGCGAATCCCTCACTGTACATTATTACCGTCCCATACTTTTCCCCCAAGTATATCCTTTTATTCCTACAACGACTCTTTCTCTAAAAGTTGCTGCGGACGCCATAACATAAGATTTAAGTTAGTACTTTTTAGTTTTAGCTCCATTTTGACCTTTTGTATCCCAATACATGGCAAACTCTAAATCTAACTGGGAATCTACTCCCTAGTCCTTTCCCTTCACTAGGCACATTGTTCTTGCCCGTTGATGTATCGACCCAAAGGCCTCTGTGCCTCAGTCTTGATGTTGTAAATACTTTGACAGAAACACAGTCTCGTCTTCTTTTGTTGTGAGCCACTCTGTGCATCTGATGTGTTGCTGTTGGGCACAAGGCTCAATGTGCATTTTCAAGGTGTGTTGTGTCTCAGCATTGGTATGTTCCAGACATAACAACAAGGTCTTCCACCTTCTCCACCCATTAAACATGTCTGTGTAGGGCATTGAAGGTTACCGGCAAGATCTTCAAATCAGGGTGGTACTTCATAGGTAGTCATTGTACGCAGATAAGACTGGAGTAATGTGTTGGTTCTTTCTAGTGTTGGATCACATCTGAGGTGCATTGTTCTCTCCAAGTTGGACTTTTAATAATAGGGTCTGAATAGCTAAAGAGGAGGGCATTTCCTTATATTGTAAATATCGTAAATATATTGTATTTTAAACAACAAGGCAGCCATTTGTTTTGTATGAGTTTAAAGGCCGTTTTTACTGTAAAAGATTAGTACAAGTAAGTGCTTGTTGCTTACTTATGACAGAATTACTATTGTCTCACTGTTTTTCTTGATTTGACTCTATCAACTGTTGAATCAATGGATGTGTAAATGAATGATATTAATGATGTGGCACTTTCTGCAGGTGATTGCTCCCTTGTCTATGTACATGGCCACAACACAACCCGTCAATGAATCCCCTGTGGGCAGAAACTATACAATAAGAAATACAATCTCTTCATGTTTTCTATTATTTCACTCTCAGTCACACGGTCAATTCTTTTTCAAGCCATAATGGCGTGCATTATGTGGGCATCTATCACACAACTGTCTTCCCCCCTTTTAATGCCTGTGTATTTCTCAAATGTTCACAGTAAACAAGGGGACACCAATGTGTTATTTGTTTTACACAATTGTGAAAGTATGAACACCTGTGACGGTTTCTCGTTGGGGTCCGTGTGGCAATGGGCTCCGGCGGCTGCAGCTACTCCACCCCCCCTCCAGGAGCCCGCGCACTAATCAAACGCACCCTTCACTTACGTCTGGCTATCCCTCACACCTGTCACCAATCAGGGCTTAATCACATGCCGGGTATATTGGGCTGCCTCTTCTGTTTGTCCCTTGTTGATTGTACAACCCGCAGCGGTTATAGTGCACACGTGTCACATGTCTAGGTTGCCTCTTTTAATTGCCCTGTTTTTCCATTTGTTTCTCACAAGTGCCTGGCTTGCACACCTTAGGTTTTTCAGTCCGGGTTTTTAACTCGTATGACTTAGTTCACGTTTTTATGTCTGAATTAATTTGTTTTCTTGAACTATTGCAACAGGTTCCGTGCCCCACATCTGTTACAAGGAGTGTTACCGCAACCATTACAACGCCCCTCACTAGATACATTTATATGCATTAGGCTTGGTCGCTGAGCGGTGCAAAACAGTTTATGATCAGTGTTGTGGACATTTATGACATTGCATGAAATCAACGAGCTTCGATGTCGACAGGCAGTCAAAAGAGCTTTTATGTTATTTTCTTTTATCATGGATTTACATTCTACTAGTAAAACGTGTGAATTATTTGCACATCTATGCATGGTGTTTTTATTTCCATTTTACAGAGCGTTCCAACCTTTTTGCAGACAGGGTTGTACAGAGAACAATTAGAACAGCTGACGGTTACATAACTGTACCAAATCAAGATTGGAAATTTCTGCTAGATTCAAAGCTATTGACAAAGCTATTCATGCATGTTGTTCAGAATTGTACTGTATATGGGTACCTGGTTCTGGAACTAGCAGAATATTATTTGGGGACACAGTATCGTTTTACTGGTTTTTGCAGTGCACCATATTGCCTAGATTTATTCATCTTTAAGCACTTTCATCATTGGATTTAATGCTGTCTTGGTTGTTGCTAACAGTGCCCATGCAGCATGTTGGAGGAAGTAGACTGTGTCCTTAGTTAACACATTTCTAAAGGCTAAATGTTGCATTACACGTAGATAAATTAGGCCACCTTTTATTTAATATATTCAGTTGGAACCAGCATCACTTTTGTCTATACTGTAACATTCTGTACCTAGAAAAGGTGGTTCTCCAACCAGTCAAGACGTGGTGAGTGCTGATGAAATGGCTTGGTCTTGAAACCCTCATTAATAGTAAAATCCTTTATCATAGTTCTCGTGTCACCAGATTATTTCAAGAACCATGCAAATGTAAACCAGTTAACACTGGAATGAGTCCACCGAATTTGAGCTATCGTTAGCATTGCTGGCTAGTTGTGGCTGTCTTTGTTATTGTCAAATTAGAGGACAATGGTTTTCAACCAAATAGATGCCTACTTTACAAATATAATTGAATGTCCAACCCCCGATATGTAATGAGAGGAAAGACTTATTAGCCCAGTTCCATTTTTGACCATCTATATATAAGCAGACACTCTAATCCAGATCAATTTATTGCAGTGAGCTATACTTTATTTTGACTGGTCCACTGTGGGAATTCAGCAGACATTCTTGTCCAGAGCAAATTACAGTAGTGGGTGCATATATTTTTTTGCGCTGGTCCCCTGTATGAAACATTATGTACAGATTAACCTGTAGTTTGTACACATACACTCTGTCCACACATACACACTCAACACATGAAGCTCTCCTGTGCTTATTCTTCACATTCATCCAACCCCGTCTACATAAAGCTACTCTACCACACTATCCTTTTAGGGGATGTTGTGCAGACTCAACTACTCTCTCTGTCTGTGTTAGTTGCTGTTGAACCTGATACAAGTATCTACAGCTGCAGACTGCAGACGACCAATTTGAACTACCTCATCAAGCCAAAATGGCTGGGAAAGTGACTGGGACATCCGTCTGACACTGATTTTCTTTTTCTTTTTCTGTCCCTTTCTGCCTCGGTTCGTTCCTCTCTATGTTTATCTTGTTGCTTCAGATGTTTTACAAAGGACACGCGTGATTGCTTTCATTTCCATGGACAGGCTTTTCAAATACTTCATCTTCAACAATACGCTCATTTTGGGGATTTTTTACAATCTGAATGTCTACTGTCATGTTTGAGAATGAAAATGTATCCTGTTGTTTTGATGTATACAACAGTTAATATAATTCATAACCTACTTTAATAGGTGCATACAATTATATTTTAACTCTTGGGTTTACAGAGCCCAAAAAAGCCCAGTAATAATTTTCTTTTGGCGTTTTGTATGTACATTACGATTACTAACCATTCTTCTATGGCCCAAAAAAACGTATTATTAATTAAACAATTGATGAACTTATTAGAAATTGTTAGTTGATATTTACATTGATTAGTAAAATATAAAATGTTTGGTTTAGTAAAAGTGCTTACTAGATCTTTTACCGACCATCTCTCACTGTAGATAGTAATTGTGGTAGTAAATGCACACCACAGGAGGGCGACAGAGAGCTTCAGGGATGTACATGTAAGTGTTGTAATACCCCAAATGATCAAGGAGTCCCACTGAGAACAATATCTAGTCCCCACAGGAGCTTAATCTGCTATAAAAGACAGTCATTAATGAGTACATAATTGCTTCCTAGTAATTGTCATATTTTGTCTAAAACAAAACAGCACGAAGAGACTCAATTAGCAACATGTCCCTTTCTATATCTTCAAAACCACTGTCTACAATACATGGCATGCTACTCTATCAGTGAATTGTGGAGGCAGATAAAGTGTATCTATGTTGTGATGCAAGCTCATGCTGGCTGCTTTCATTACCTGTCACACTACCTCACACCCAACCGTGAAAAGATCTGTGTGGGTCCTTGGGGCTCACATGCCAGCCATGCCATGCAGAATAGGGTCCCGGGTTCAGGGAGAAGACGCTGGTTCTAGGTGGGTCACTGTCTGTCTGTGTATGTTGTAACATGGGGATGTGTCCAGGAGGTGTCTTCTAAACACATCTCCTGAATGGTCTAAAGACACCTCCTCCTTGCAATCTTCCCCTTTCCAGATTGCACAAGGAAACGCGATCTTACAACCCCGAGGAGCCGAAAAGAAACATTCGGAAAGATGATGCACCATATTCACAAGTGAAATTGAGTGAATATATTATAATAACATAATATAATTATGATCTTGTCACTTCAGTATTTTCCGCAACGGTTCTTTTCATGAGGTGAACATTTTACCAAACGGGTATTTTTGTAAAACCTGGTACCAACAAAATAAGGATTTAGATGTCTTTGACACCCATTCCAATTCACACCTCTTGTCTAATCAGATGAGTGAAGTGAGTGCTAATAGCAGGATTGGCATACAGCCGGTTTATGCTCTCATGGGATAATAATGCTATTATCTAATCCCAAATGCAATTCCTTCTGATTGTTTTTAGAGGTCGTTCAACTGTCTGTGTGAGACATGCATATTCACACATGTCAGATGAGCAGTATTTTTAATCAGACTTGATTCAGTCGGAAATGTGTAAACCCACCAAGTTCCTAGCTATCAATCTTTCCTCAGCTGTCATTATGTATTAATATGTGTGAGTGTGTTTGTGTGCGCGTGTGTGGACACGTGTGAGTGTCTGCATGTCTGTGTGTGTGTCTGTGGTTGGTGTAATCGAGGGTATGGAGTGGGAAATGCTATTTCCCTCTTCCCAAGCAGCAGTCATTTCTAGTGAGGATGCAGACATTGTTAGATGGGAAAGGTTACTATAGTCCTGGGTTTCACTCTGACATGTCGAAACTTTCTAATCAAAGGTTTTCAAAGTTGGCTTCAGTTCAGCTTACACTCAGGCTAATAGGTTTCGAATAGGTTTGCACATCTTCTGGTAATTTACCAGAGTTATTGGAATCGTTGAAATATCAATTACAATCAAAGACTAGGAACCACAACGTAATGTACACCTCCAGAACGAAGGAAATCAGCATTGTCATCGGATGTCCTGTAAACAGTCCATCATGAACACAAATCTGGAGATTGTCTAACATGGTGACAGTTTTTCTCCTGATCTATTGAGAACATTATTTAAGGACTTGCCTTAAGCCTGACAGGAATAATGGATAAAGGAATACAGGAGTGCAGACGAAGCAAGAGATAACTGGCTACTTTCTGAGCAGCGGCTATAAGAATCAAACTGTTTCCCAGAATTCCCCTCTGCCAGATCATTAGACATTCAATCACCATCATCTACTATCCTCTGCTCACCTCTATTGGCTAAAGCCATTACCTGACCTTCTCCATCATCTAAGAATAAAGCAAGACCTGTTCTCAGTTTGCAGACTGCAATGACAATATATATATATATTTATATATATATATATAAATACAGTGGGGAGTATAAATAAAGTATTTGATACACTGCTGATTTTGCAGGTTTTCCTACTTACAAAGCATGTAGAGGTCTGTAATTTTTATCATAGGTACACTTCAACTGTGAGAGACAAAATCGACAACAAAAATCCAGAAAATCACATTGTATGATTTTTAAGTAATTAATTTGCATTTTATTGCATGACATAAGTATTTGATCACCTACCAACCAGTAAGAATTCCGGCTCTCACACTGTTAGTTTGTCATTTAGAAGCCCTCCTGTTCTCCACTCATTACCTGTATTAACAGCACCTGTTTGAACTCGTTACCTTTAGAAAAGACACCTGTCCACACACTCAATCAAACAGACTCCAACCTCTCCACAATGGCCAAGACCAGAGAGCTGTGTAAGGACATCAGGGATAAAATTGTAGACCTGCACAAGGCTGGGATGGGCTACAGGACAATAGGCAAGCAGCTTGGTGAGAAGGCAACAACTTTTGGCGCAATTATTAGAAAATGGAAGAAGTACAAGATGACGATCAATCACCCTCGGTCTGGGGCTCCATGCAAGATCTCACCTCGTGGGGCATCACTGATCATGAGGAAGGTGAGGCATCAGCCCAGAACTACACGGCAGGACCTGGTCAATGACCTGAAGAGAGCTGGGACCACAGTCTCAAAGAAAACCATTTGTAACACACTACGCCGTCATGGGTTAAAATCCTGCAGCGCAAGCAAGGTCCCCCTGCTCAAGCCAACGCATGTCCAGGCTGTCTGAAGTTTGCCAATGACCAGAGGAGGAATGGGAGAAGGTCATGCGGTCTGATGAGACAAAAATAGAGCTTTTTGGTCTAAACTCCACTCGTGTTTGGAGGAAGAAAAAGGATGAGTACAACCCCAAGAACACCATCCCAATCGTGAAGCATGGAGGTGGAAACATTATTCTTTGGGGATGCTTTTCTACAAAGGGGACAGGACGACTGCACCGCGAGGGGAGGATGGATGGGGCCATGTATCGCGAGATCTTGGCCAACAACCTCCTTCCCTCACTAAGAGCATTGAAGATGGGTCGTGGTTGGGTCTTCCAGCATGACAACGACCGAAAACACACAGCCAGAGCAACTAAGGAGTGGCTCCATAAGAAGCATCTCAAGGTCCTGGAGTGGCCTAGCCAGTCTCCAGACCTGAACCCCATAGAAAATCTTTGGAGGCAGCTGAAATTCCGTATTGCCCAGCAACAGTCCCGAAACCTGAAGGATCTGGAGAAGGTCTGTATGGAGGAGTGGGCCAAAATCCTTGCTGAAGTGTGTGCAAACCTGGTCAAGAACTACAGGAAACGTATGATTTCTGTAATTGCAAACAAAGGTTGCTGTACCAAAAATTCTGTTCTGCTTTTCTGATGTATCAAATACTTATGTCATGCAATAAAATGCAAATTAATTACTTACAAATCATACAATGGGATTTTCTGGATTTTTGTTTTACGTCTCTCACAGTTGAAGTGTACGTATGATAAAAATTACAGACCTCTACATGCATTGTAAGTAGGAAAACCTGCAAAATCGGCAGTGTATTAAATACTTGTTCTCCCCACTGTATATATTAGGGCTAGGAATGTTACTAATTAATCACAACATTTGCTGTGATTAACTGAGATTAATTACATGTTTTTACATGTGATAGAATCACAAAAATAAAGCAATAAACACAATTAAGTATATTTTAAATAGAACATATGACATCCTGTGAACTGTAAACAAAACTACAGAGTAGTCATTCCCATCAATTATATGCAGCAACATTATAAACAACAAATCTTTTTGGGACCAATCCCAAGTTCCCCCCTAAACCCTAAACCCTCAAGCCTGAACCCTCACAGACTTAATTGACGTCAACTAGTAAGTGATTGAGTGCAAGAGGCTGGCAGGGCTCAAAATGCTATAAATAGTAATGGGACAGCACTATAGTGATGTTCTTGAAAGCATATATGAACCATCAGTAAAGTATGTGTTTGTACTTACATGTTAGCTTTTTATTCTGAACATGCTGACATCAGAAATGTTAATATTGAACGTGAAAATCCATTCATTGTGTATAAGCATACACTCAGGGCCGGCCCTAGACATAAGCAATATAAGCGGTTGCTTAGGGCCCCCAACTGCCAGAGGGCCACAGACAGCTAGTGAGCCTCGTACCACAAAGGGAGAGGGGGCCCCAAATCTAATTTATCTTAGGGCACCCAAAACGCTAGGGCCGGCACTTCATACACTTTTAACCCGTTTTAATAAATTTTTTCATACGATTGAATTTTGTATTTGCACACGATAAAATATTTATAGTTAACCTTGATTTGATTTTTTTTGTTAAAAAAATAAGTTCATTACATTTGAGCTCAATTTGCTCAGTTTCATAGAGCTACAGTATGCAACTGTAACGTGACAAAAATACGGCAGACCCAATCAAAATATTTGTCTTTTCTGTAGCCAGCCTACTGTAATTTATGGATTTAATAGATGCTTTAAGTTCTACATTCGGAATATGATAACTGTTTGCAATAGCGGACGATTTCAGCATTAGCTATTTAACGTAGGAAAGGAAATATAATTTAATTTTGCTAATCGAGATTCACAGACCCTAGTCAGTAGATTCGAACATCAGGTCATTAACTCACAATTGCTGTCACAACAGTAAGTAGTTAAAAATGAGGCTGCAGTGTTTGTGATTAGTGCAAAAATGGTCTTGCGTTAATTGCGTTAAATAATTTTAACTTGTAAAACTTTTCAAATTAATCGCTATTGGATTTTTGCAATTGGAACTCCACACATAATTCAGTGTCACAGAAATGTACATTTTAAATACAATTATCATTGGTATATGAATTGACAAATTTTGTACTACCAGTATTACCGTTAGAGTACATTTCTTTCATGATAATTTGGTCTGAAGTAATATCTATTTGTTATATCCTGACCTTTAGCCAACAAAAAGTAACATTTTCTAGCTGATCATAACTATCAAAAATCACACCTTTCGAGGAGGTATAGAGTTAATTGTTCTTACCCTCAATGAGATTGATAACACAATCACAGCAAGCACTGTGTCTGAAATGTTTTACAGGAAGGCATGGCCCTATTGAATATTTGAAAATGAATGTTTTTAAGAAAAAATATCAGTTGTCTTTAGTGATCAAAAACTGAAATGCTGGACTGATTCCCATTGAAGATGAAGGGACTTCTGAAGAAATCTCCTGATTTCGAGCACTGCTGATTCATTGACACACCTTAAACTTAACATTACTTTGGAGTGCAGATTCTATTTTGTGCTTAGTGTATGACATAGAAAACAGTTATTTATGGCCTGAGATCCCCATTTTATTTTTTACTGGACTACTTCAAGTACATTGTAATGTCTTTGAATACCGAGCCTATGGGCAAATATTTTGATATTTTTCCGAAATTCTAGTAGACAAATGCAAATACCAGGGGAAGAATCTCCATACCCCCTTGACACATTATATCTGCCCCTGTGTAGATATGGAATACATGATGCGGGACAGGTTTTTAAATTACACTGTGTTGATCCCAAGTGATGCTGTTTGATGATAACCTTTTTATATTCTGTCAGCTTGCAAACTGAGAAATGACAATGTCAGCAATCCAGTACGTGACACTGTGCTAAATAACAGGGCCTTGCTTTCAGGTGTTATCCAAGGCAGTGTTGTCTGGCCAGATCAACCTTACTGAACAGTGAGAAATTAATAGTACAACAACTTCTATGAAAAACCAAAGAATAAACAGTGCTTCTGAACAGCTGGAAAAGGAAGATGTATTTTGTGATAGTATTCTAGAACCAATGCAAAATGATATGAACCCCATTTGAAATCTATGGTAAAATGTAGCTTCTCTTGTCAGTACTTCCTTACAGTAATATGAGACTTCTACATGATTAAATATTGGGGACTGACTACTGACATTTCGCTTTATCCCATGAATCTCTGGCAGTGGAGAAGGTCAGTGATGTATTGATACCTGGAGAAGTGGGTATATCTTTGTGTTGCCATACTCTTCCAAAGTATCACAAATGGATGTTCCAAACTGCGTTGTTTCTTACAAAAATTCAGTGAGACACAATGAGATGTAAACTACTCGGACTGACCTACAATGGTAAATCCTGTAAGCTGGTTACACAGTCAGGCCAACCCAAGCAGTGCAACCAGCACATTAGCATTCCTGAAAATGAATTGCTCTTACAGTGACCCATCACATAGCATCGGCTTACTGTGCAAAGCAGGCAGACAGGCATCGAGACGTTTAGTTACTCTTTGACTGAACATTGGAATGGGAAAAACAGGGGACATAAGCGATTTTGAGCTATATGTCCTTGTATAAAAAAATACACCTTTCTGGATTTTTTTTAAATGAAATTCAATGTCTAGGTTTTACCAAGATGGTTGCAATGAACACTAATAAACCAGTCAGCGGTTGTCCAATGCATGAAAATGTTTCTAGATTGTGGTTAAGGGGAATGCCATGAGTCATGCATCAGCAGGACCACCAACAAGTACTAATGGTAATAATATTGTGCAGTACAAAATTCCGGTAGATTCAAAATCTACAGGTAAATACAGGTTTGCACGAAACAAGCTCTTAATGAGCCCAAACCCATGAAGGGCAGCACCTGATTTCTTTTCAAGGATTATTGGAACTAAAATTGATATTGGGTGTTGTTTGTTGTGTTCAGATGAGCCCGAAAAAAACGTCTCGTTTTTGACAATGAATGTATTTGCGGTTACAAAATAAGACGGCATACAAGGAAAAGCATCCAATACATACACCAAAGTATGGGGGTAGTTTATTGTTGCTTTGTGGCTGCTTTGCTACTACTGGGGCTGTATCTTGAAATGTTCATCTTGGATGAGGGCTCTAAAATAAGTGTGCGCTTATCTTTTCAAACTTTACAGGAAGAGGCTCAGTGCTGCTATCCACTCCCTTGATTGCATAGGTACCAATATATTCAAGAATGGTATACAACTTATTTAAACAGTTTTGTAATTGGGAAATTGTGTTAAAAAAATAATAAGGCCATTATTTTTTGACAAAATGTGAAAATGTTTTTTTTACACTCGCTTTTGCAAAATTTCATCAGTTCACTTCATGATATTCAAGGGAGTTTACAGCATCCTTGGTGCACGAATACATGACAGATACCTGAGATACCCACAAAGCCGCAATCTGTCTGTACTCAATACCAAGCATATCATTTAAAGGCACATCTTACATAGACAGTAAAGGGAACATAGTTTCAGGGAGCAGCCTTTTTCATCATCAAACCCGGAGCCTCTGGTATCAAGATCAATTGCTCTTCTCCCTGATCTTTGGTGGTCACGGTGTCTAAAGTTTCACTGCCATGCAGCACAAACTGGATGAACTGTTCGTGAGAAAGAGGAAAACAGCCTGAAACCATCCAATTCAGAGTTTCCAAGCAATAAGGCAAACTCATGCTGAGACAAAAAACAAAGTAAGATTCTCACTTCAAAGCCTACCAGATAGCTTCCTCTATGTATAAGCTCTGTTACCAAAACAACTCCAGAGAATGAAAACAACTCCAGAGAATGAAAACACCTAAAGGGAATAAAATAATTAAAACCTGCCCTTGACATTCTTAATAACGTCTTAGTGGAAGACTACTGACATAGACCAACTTTACAAACAACACAAAATACAAGCCCCAGGAACCAAACTCCTCAAATGACTGCGGTTTAAAATCTAGAATTCTATTTAAAGCCCCTTTGCAAGCTTTGTGAGGATTTGAAAACGATCACATTGGCAGAGCCAATATTGACAGTAAACATAATAATATGTAATACACACTCATTCAATGCAGATGTGACTTCCGGTACCGCCCTCATTCATCCTTGTCACCCTCTATGTTTTTTAGATACAGGTGGCATGTTTTACATCCCAGGGAGTTGTCTGCCTGGGAACCTCTCTTGATAATATCTCTGGTTTAAACCCCTTGCCAGCAGAACTGATAACGGAAAACATTTATGGACTTCCATTGACTTGAAAGGCGAAACAACAATAAAACATTATTTGCTCATAAATCCATAGAAATCAATTATTTGACACATGTTGATCTGACTTCTGATGTGTGTAATGTGTTGACAGAACTTTTAATTACTTGCTGCACATAAGTGACTTTGAAACGAAAAACACAAACGTTGAAGCAAACGTCCCAGTTACGTCAACAACTATTAATATTGAATTTCTTGGTAATATCGAGCTTGATTGGTAATACCTGAAACATTGTCTGGTTTGATCTATTTTTGTATGTACACAGCGTAACTGGTATTCAAGTTTTTTACCGGTTTCGTTGTATAATAACCTTGCAGTAGGATTACATTTTTGAAGGTGATAATTTTTTTAGGATGCCCATTTTGTTTGGCTACATATATAGTGTTGGTGCAGTCTACTGCTGCGTTTCAGATACACATGTATTTTGTAATGACTACATAACTACATAAAAATAGTAGGCTTTTGTGTAGAATGTGTTGGCCTAAGGGTTCATTTTGTGTAGTTTATTCTTGGAGTAGTAGAGCATACAGCGATAAGACATACAGTACCATTTGTAATTAACGGGAAGTAAAGTATTTTTTATTACAATAAAAGCTTGAATTTTAAATCAATCTGTAGCTACGTTTTTACCTATGTATTTAGAAAGGCTGTTTGAGGATATGTTGTTGTTCAAAGGTATTTATTTTACTAACTGGATCACCAATCAAACAACTAGGAAAAAACTACAGCACATAATTAAACAAAGGCATTAGGTGGCCTATCTCCCAGTACCACCTCACAAATCAAGGGCCATACAAACACTTTTTATATTTAAAGCCCCTCCTCCCCAGATTATTCCATTCACTATGTATCATAATCAATCAAGATATAACATCCTGGTCATTACAAACAAATACAGTGTACATTCTTCTATACCAAAACAAACAAAAATCATCAAGGGACACTTTGTACCATGAACTCTACCAGACAGATATCTCCCTATTTGACCTACACACACAATATACTACCAGTTGCATGTGTGAGCAAGGCTAGGCCAACTAGTGTTCAGGACTAATAGTGTCTTTTGAAGGGCATTATACTACCAGTTGCATGTGTGAGCAAGGCTAGGCCAACTAGTGTTCAGGACTAATAGTGTCTTTTGAAGGGCATTATACTACCAGTTGCATGTGTGAGCAAGGCTAGGCCAACTAGTGTTCAG
>JACXGK010010208.1:0-18372 GCA_016801125.1 Novumbra hubbsi | reverse complement strand
ACAGCTCTTCTGGAGTCCCGTCGTCGCCGGGATGGCCTGCACTACCTGGTCGATTGGGAGGGCTATGGGCCCGAGGAGAGGTCTTGGGTTCCCGCCCGGGACATCCTCGATCCGGACCTTATCCAAACGTTTCATCGGGTTCACCCCCATTGTCCCGCTCCGCGTCCGCGTGGCCGTCCTCCTGGCTCAACGAGCCGTTCCGCGCGGGCGGGTGCTGTTTGTGGGGTTGTGTCTGGTCGTCGGGAGTCTCCCGTGGGGGGGGGGGGGTACTGTAACGTTCCGTTTTCGCCGTTACGTGTTTTTTGGTTTCGGTTCGTTCCCGTTGCCTTTTTTGTTTATGAACGCTGCCCGGGTTTTCCGTTATTGGATGCAGCTGTTGCCTGTTACGGCGCGTCCTATATATGTCGGTTGTTTGTTTTGTTCGTTGTGAGGTATTGTACGTTCTACGTCTGTACTAAGCTGTCGTTCTCTTCAGTCTATCGTTTGTTCGTGTGTTAGATTACGTATTAGGCTTCTACCATCATTCCGTGTACCAGTCCTTTGCCTGCCCTCGACTACGTCTCCTGACTAGCCCTTGCCTGTTCTCTATACCTCCCAACCACATTCATTACACTGACTTTTTTAGGAATTTGTTCTTATTTATTTCTCTTTATTTTACATATCCTTTGTTTTTAAATAGCTTTGAACATTTTAGGATTTTTTTTTGAATTATTTTAAATTAGTATTTAAAAAGGCAGGGGTTCATACATTTTCTAATGGTTAATGTTAGGATAACGGAGGGCAAATCTGTAGATAGGGCAAACATAGCCCCAGTACTGTGACTCATTTGATTGGTGGGTTTTACAGGAGAGGAGCGGCTCCACGGTGCCCTCCATTCTTAACAGGATGACCACCAAGCAGACTCCACCCACCTTCAACAAGACCAACAAGTTCACCTCCGGATTCCAAAACATTGTGGATGCCTACGGGATCGGAAATTACCGCGAGATCAACCCAGGTGTGTCACTGGGTGTTTCTGAAGTTCTCATTGTGTCTCTGTTGTTATTGTTGTCTCTGTATGTTGTTGCTTTTATCTTGTTGTTGTTTTCTAGTGTCGCTGTGTCTTTGGTTCTGTCATGTCTGTTTATGTTGTTGTTGATGTCTCCTAATTAAATGTTGTGCTGTAAGGTGTTCCTATAACTTAATGTTCTTTCTTACAGCACCGTACACTATCATCACATTCCCCTTCCTTTTTGCGGTCATGTTCGGGGACATGGGTCATGGTTTGCTGATGACCTGTGCGGCGCTCTACCTGGTCCTCAGAGAGAGCCGCATTCTCTCCCAGAAAACAGAAAACGAGGTAGGGCCCTGTTTCATTGCTCCCTTGATGTACACAATTTATTTTCTCCCATCACTTGGAAAATGAAAATAAAAGTGAGCGGGTCAAGGTCATTGGATGGGTCAAGGTCATTGGATGGGTCAAGGTCATTGGATGGGTCAAGGTTATTTCTCTCCCAGTTTCTTTTTCTTATGTTCTGCGTCCAATGAACCCAATTTATGCTTGTGCTCCAATGCGTGTTCTTGCTATCCCTGCCCTGGCAGATGTTCAACATGGTGTTCGCCGGGCGCTACATCATCCTGCTCATGGGAATCTTCTCAGTCTACACCGGTATCATCTACAACGACTGCTTTTCCAAATCCCTGAACATGTTTGGTTCCGGTTGGAGTGTTCGGCCCATGTTTAACCCCAAAGGAGAAAACTGGACGTAAGAATTCTGTCTGTTAACTGTCCAACCTATGAATCTGCAAATAGCCAACCAATTAAGACCAATCGGGAGAGGTTAGCTGTTGGTAGCAAGCTATTCGAATGAATGAATGATGTCAGCAATACTCAAACGTTCATGTCTCATGCATTATAGCAACCCCTTATGTAAACAATATGACCAAAAGTATGTGGACACCCCTACTTATTGTTGAGTTTAGGTGTTTCAGCCACAACCATCGCTCACAGGTGCATACAATCCAGAATGAAAATCTCCATGGGCAAACATTAGCAGTGGGTCATACTGAAGAACTCAGTGACTGTAAACGTGGCACTGTTGTAGGATGCCACTTTTGCCACAAGTCTTTTCGGGAAATGTCTGTCGTACTAGAACTGCCCCGATCAACTTTAAGTGCAATACTTGGGAAGTGAAAGCGTCTATGAGCCCAGCCACGGAGTGCTTGACCATGCAAACTCACAGAGTAGGGCCGCGGAGTGCTGAATTTGGTAGCCTGTAAATGTTACCCATCATCTGTTGCATAATTTGCAGAGTTCCAAACTGCCTCTTGTAGCATCATCAGCACTAGAACGATGCGTCGGGAGCTTCACCAAATTAGTTTCCATGGGCGAGCAGCTGCATGCAAGCCTCACATAAACACGTGCAATTCTAAGCGTCGGCTGAAGTGGGGTAAAGCACGCCGCAACTGTACTCTGGAGCAGTGGAAAGGGGTTTTCTGGAGTGATGAATCACGCTTCACTATCTGGCAGTCTGATAGACTAATCTGGATGTGGCAGATGCCGGGAAAACACTACCTACTGTAAAGTTGGATGGAGGAGGGAAAATGATCTGGCGCTGTGTTTCGTGGTTTGGGCTCGACCCATTAGTTCCAGTAAAGGGTCATTTTAATAACACTTGTGTGCTTCCAAATTAGTGGCATTTTTTTTTTTTTTTTGTCTCAGCACTCACTACAGATATCCTCTCTGAATAGGAGAAATTGGTCACTTAATTGTTTATCGTCTATTTAGGTTTGAAACTCTAAGTGAGAATAAGGTGCTGCAGCTGAACCCAGCGGTGCCAGGGGTCTTCAATGGGCCCTATCCACTGGGCATCGACCCTGTAAGTCTGTCTGTCTCTCTGCCTGTCTGTTTGCCCATTGTGTCTGTCTATTTGCCTATGTGTTTTTCTTTCTGTCTGTATATGTTATACCGTCGTTCTGCACTTAGGAGCCTGTTTTACAATCAGAGCCACTGCATATCTCCCTACAAACACCAGGGCTTTGCTATTTTCAGATCTGGAACATTGCCACCAACAAACTGACCTTCCTTAACTCCTTCAAGATGAAGATGTCCGTGATCCTGGGCGTGATCCACATGCTGTTTGGTGTCTCTCTCAGCCTATTCAACCACCTGTACGTAGCCTTCTACGAGTGTAACGTTTTGTGTCCTTTTTTGAGTTTTACTTATTACACTGATTATCAAAGAACTGTTGTTAATGTTGGCCTCTGTGAACTTAGTGTTTACAGAACAATTCAATGAGAGTTTAATGCCTGCTCTGACGAAGCAAGTGTTTTAGTAGAGCAGTAGAACATTATTTAAATGTTTTTTAAATTGGTAACCTTAATATGTAGTTGCGTCTTTGAGCGGCCCCTGTTTATTACTGATCTGTATTATGTTGTGTTTCATGTTTTGTTGGAACCCCAGGAAGATTAACTGCTGCTTTTTGCTTTAAAAGAAAGGTCTGTATCCTGAAAACATATCCGACAGTCATATTCACATCCTCTATAACTGTGTCAGGTACTTCAAGAAACCCCTGAACATCTTCTTGGGCTTCATCCCTGAGATTGTCTTCATGACCAGTCTCTTCGGCTACCTCGTCCTCCTGGTCTTCTACAAATGGACGGCCTACGATGCCCTGACCTCAAAAGACGCGCCCAGCCTCCTCATTGCCTTCATCAACATGTGCCTCTTTAACTACGGCGATGTCACCATCAAGCCCCTCTACCGAGGACAGGTGTGACCACCTTTTCTCCCCCTTCTCTCCTGACTTCTCAGGGCCCCTTGCTGCCTAGCCGAACATGGCTCGCCGTATCAATTGTCACTTAAAACCAACTTCCTGTCCTCGACTTCCTTCCTTTGTCCGCACCCTGCGGAAATAATTTAACATAGGAGATGATAGACCAGTGAAGTTGACATGCTTACCTTTTTTATCGCTGTTCTTTTATTGTTTCTCTCTGTTTTTGACCAGTGCAAACGAATGTCCGGAAAGTATGGAAACAACTCTTCTCCATTGCAAAGTTGTCGCTGGGGCTTCATGCCTGATATTTATTTTATGTTACCCACCTCTCTTGTCTTTAATCTGTAGATGGGGATCCAGATAATCCTGGTGCTGATTGCCCTTGCATGTGTTCCCTGTATGCTGATAGTGAAAACGATGGTGCTTCGACGCCAGCATCTGTGGAAGAAGCACCTAGTATGTTCCTCAGACTTAATCTTTACTCTTTGACGATGACCTGTTTCCTATAACCTGTCGTTGTTTTTTTCTTTCACTTTACCATGGCCATTCGTTACTATGGACTGTGTTTATCTGAAATGTTGTGCTCGTCTATGTTTTGCCATGCAATGATGCTTATAGCATGCCTTGGAAAAGATGTGTACAACATATCCATTTACTCTTTATACACGAGAGATTACAAAAATATTCTAAATAATTTTGCTGCATGTAGAATTTTTTTATTTATTTAGTGATTTGATTAACACAGGGCTAGGTTGGCTTGATTGGCATACATGGATCAACTCAAGTCATTACAATACTTTTTACATTTGTTATTATACAGTGCCCTCCACTAATATTGGAAACCCTGGTAAATACGAGTAAAATGGGCTGTGAAGAATTATTTTTTTTGTTTACCCTCTTGATCTTCCATTCAAAAAATAACAAAAATCTTTAACTCGTATATATGAATATTTTGAATGAAAGACCAAGTCCGTTTTTTTCATATACCAAGAGTGCAAAGATTAGTGTATGGCACAGTGTTTGACATGTACAGTATATTTACATGTATTTTCCACATCTATTTTGAACATTAATTTGAACGTAATACAGGTAAAATTATTAATGCAACCCATATATTACATGAAAATATACTGTATCTGTCTACTTGATTGCTGGCTTCCTTAATGCCAAACAGAAATGTACCACCCCAAGGCATGCTTTAAGCCAGACACAGATCTTGTGGCTTTTGTATCTAGTCACAGAAGAGGGAGGAATGCCCTGCAGAGAATCTAGAGCAATCTTTAGAGAAAACAGGCGTGTCCTCATCAACCGGACTAACCCAACAGGGCACGCAGAAATTCGGAGGAGTGCGGGTGGGCAATGGGCCAACGGAGGACGAAGCTGGCATTATGGACCACGACGCGCTCTCACAGCACTCTGAGGATGGAGACGAGGTAAGCCAAAGGGACTCTGTTCATGTGGTCATTTTGGGCCGGACATTCCCTGCTAACAACTTGGTTGTTCAAAATAACTTTACTCTGATTGACATTCCCTCTAATCGTATTTCTATGTGGCTATTCTAATCTCCTCGTTTTTTTCTGAGCTGGAATTTAGTACCTAAATTTATTCTCATTTTAGGACTGGTCAAATGTATTTTCTGATGTGGGAAATTTTTTTTATCCCATCATGCTTATATATTTTTTGTAATTGTGCTTCATATATTACTCAAAGCAAAACAAATACTCCATGGCCCAATATTAATATCACTCTCTGTACCCTCAAAAAAGGAACTCTTGATCTTTACCTAAATGTAGTTTTGCTTGGATTTTTCACTCATGCTTTTTGAATGTTTAACTGCATGAGTCGGTTGGCGTTTACAGTACTTGTGGTATCTTTGCACATTCCCACATGCAATCATACACTGGTTCATTATGTACCAGCTATGACCTGTAATAATCTTTAGGAGCTGGATGAAAACCTGTTTATTTTCTCTTACTATGTAGTTTCAATACGTCATTGCCCTCTTAGGCGTGTATGTCAAATTGCTGTGCTTATTTCACTGTGTTGTTGGGTAAAGGAGGGAATGTGGGCACAAGTCAGAAGAGATAGGTTGGAATGGAAAAGATAAGAGATGGATTTTCCATTTCACAGTGGCTCCAGAAAAGTAAACAATGAGGTGATTATGTAGGAGAACCAGCCTTAGTAAATCCTTGCAGCAGGGAATGGAATTTGGAGGAAAAACAATTTGTGAGTCAGAAGTTCTGTTTTTTTTTTTTTTTTTCATTGTAGCAAAATTTGACTACATCTTGGTAAGAGGGTTGTTTTTACAGAGGATGTGTACGTTGTGGTACTAGCAGTGTGCTTTCCTATGTAAGTGTTGGGGTGTTAAATAGGAGGCTAATCACAATGTAACTATGACATGTGATCATGTGTTATGTCCCACATTAATAATAGTGGCTGTTAGGAGCAAACATTAGCGAATCACTGTAAAACCAAAGTGACCTTTTCTTACAACTATTCTGAAAGTCAAAACATTCAGCAACGATGCTGGCTTAGTGCAGTTTTTTTTTTCTAGTTGCAGATCAGGTATGAGCACCAACTTGATGTTGGTACCTTAAATATTATTATAAGTACAAAACAACCTCTTGTTTTTTTTTTTCATGCCTGCACAAGCATACCCAGACACTCAACAAATACTGTATATACTGACATGACACAACACTGGCGCATTGTTATTTTGTAGTTGCCATTTAATATTATTTAATATTACGCATGCGTGTTTTTAAATACTGTTGTCATGGTTGTCACAAAACAAGACTAAAGCATTACTTCTGAAACGTGCCACTAACCTTTGACCTCTTGCTTACTTTCAAGCATGCAGAGGAGGAACCGGTAAGGGCCCAGCATGCTTTGCCTCAGTCAGTCTGTTGGCCTGTTGTGTCTGCCGGTGATTCTGTCTGTTCATTCTGTTTGCCTGCCCATTCTGTCGGTCTGTCAATATGTCAGTTCTGTCAGTCTGTCTGCCTGTTCAATTTGTCTTTTTCAGTAAAATGTTTCAGTTCTAATTCAGTCTGTTTTAATTGGATACATTTTATTTTGTCTCCAATCCATGCTGTCAATTGGATTACTCTCTCTATTCTTCAAATCTGCTACCATTACTCCTACATCAATCCATTCCCAGCATTAAAACATGCTGGATTTTGCTGTGCTTAACTAAATGTGTTTTTACATCATTATGCTGGGTGGAAACTATAATCTGCGCTAATCTGCATCTTCAATTAAAAAATGTATGTTCTCTACCGTAGTGTTGTTTTGCATAGAACATCACAGTGGAAGCCTTTTTCCAATAGAACAATGAGAGCCCGCACCAGCTTTTCCGTGTGCTGTGCGAGGAACAAAGAATGAACCAGAGGGATGGAAAAAGGAAGTTTCCCCTGCCAAAATGAACTGAATGAGAGCGACTCAGAGCGATTGATTCTGGTGTTTTTTTGTTCACATCCCGTACGCTAAGGAAAAATCTGCCTTACCGGTGGTTATGAACCTTTAATGACCTTAAGGCCGTTCAGAATACAAATGCTGCCCCAGTTGTGACCTGAAGGGGAAAATGTTAAGCATCCGTGTTTTGTATTAAGTATGTTCTTGTTAGCCACATTTCAAATTGTAGCAATAAAGGACTGTCCTTCGATTAGAGTGTGGGCCCTAGCCTTAAATGGTCTGGGGCCCCAAAGCGGTTGTGGGTCCTAAGTCTATGTTGATTATGCTTAGGGACGGCCCTGGTCATAGCGTACTATTAGCGGGTAAAGTTTACCTCCATTTTTGTGGCCAATGGAATTGCTATTGACCTATATAGTGTCTATAGTCCATTAAATCCAATGGAAAACAGTTGGTCTTAGAGTACATCCCTGACGTACACCTCCTCTCTCTGCAGTTTGATTTTGGAGATGTGGCAGTCCACCAGGCAATTCACACTATAGAATACTGCCTGGGCTGCATCTCCAACACGGCCTCCTACCTGCGACTCTGGGCCCTCAGCTTGGCTCACGCACGTGAGTGACACACACCCACATGAATGTAATGCGCATGCGCATGTAAGTACAGGCTCAGTATACCTAAATGTCAGCACACACATAAACAAAACTGAATCTGTAACCCACGCGAAAAGCACACACTAAGTATAGTCTCTCTCGCTCAATCATTTACTGTACCTCTTGACACTAATGGGTGGATAACGACCTGCTAGCAGAACAAACACTTCCTCACATTTCTCACTCCGCACCTCTTAATCTGCCCTGTCTGCCTGTTTCGCTTATTCCAACTCTCTTTCCCCGTCTTTTATTAACCTTCTTTAATCTGTTTCTTTTTCACTTTTTCTTTCTCATTCACTCAACTCTTCCTTTCTTTCTTTTGTTGCACTCTCTTTATTTCTCTCTCTGTCTCTACACAGAGCTGTCAGAGGTGCTGTGGACCATGGTGATGCACCTGGGCCTGTCCTCCAGGAGTGGCGCAGGCTTCTTCGGCCTGTCAATTATCTTTTCCGCCTTTGCTACGCTCACCGTTTGCATTCTGCTCATCATGGAGGGCCTGTCCGCTTTCCTGCACGCCCTGCGTCTGCATTGGTTAGCCTCGCACAAGACTAACCAGTCTCACACTATAGCCACACAAGATATCAGGCTCGGTATATTCAGTGTACAGTTCTGTCCTGCGCAACCCACACTTTTTGTTCATGATTGTGCTCATTTTTAATCCCGGGAGGTCTGTTCTTCTGTGTTTGTGTGAACTCAAAGGAGTGCATGCGTAGCTGGGAGGTGAAATGGCTCTGTATATGAACAGATCCTAGTGCCTTGGCAGGACCTGGGGGGTGACTGATGATCCAGCTCTCAGCCCACATATTGAAGTCCCAAATAGCACTCTGGTCAGAAGTGGTACACTTCGTAGTAATCATTTAGGACGCACTTTGAGCTGTCTAGCGTTCATTAGACATGTTTCCCTCTCTCCGTGGTACCAATTTCCCCTCCAGTTTCCCAGTGATAAACATCATGTGGAAAAACAGCTCTACCCAGTGTAACTCCATAGACCGGCAGATTGACACGTGTGAGGCAATCTGCACATAAACAGTATATATATTATGTCTTAGCAAGTTATCTTTCTAGGTAACCAGGTTTCGGCGGGTTAACAAAGGAGTTTTATTTTCTTAAAACCTTCCTCAACTGGCACAGGCTATTTAACACTAATCTGACCTCATGGTTTTGGAAATTTGCTATAGGAGTTTGTTTTTGTTGGAAGCCAAAACGAGGCTAATGGTTCACGCCCACTTGCCCTCCTGCATTTGACCCAATGTCTTTGAGTGTGCCAGCGTTGGAGCGGTGCGGCATGGTACCGTTCCCTCTCCCAAACATTAGAAGGCCTATCTTACCTCAAACGATCTCAAAATGACCACTAGGGAAATGCTATGTAGTATTACAGTATTTGCAATGTGTGAATTCTGAATGTCACGCTGTTCCGCTACATAGTCTATAATTATTTACTGAAATCCAAATTATGTAATGTCAAGATATTAGCCATAGTAGCAGTTTTTAGAAAATAAAATTAAATCAATCTTCAAACCAGTGCTGAGTGAGGATCCATTATCTATTTTCCATTTTGTTTTAATGCTACCCTCATGGGTGGCTAAATATTTGCCGTTGCGATGGAACATTCCTTGGTGTTCCCCGTGCTTCCCTCATATACCTGTCAGCTGAGGCTGAGGAGAAATGGGAATTGGGAATCCTCTCTTTGTTTTTTTAGACCTCAGGGCTGTGTCCAATATGACTTCCTATTGTCATAGCTCACTACATTTTATAGAGCCCGTTTTATGTGTCTCGAGTGAAAAGGTAATCACGGTTAACCTGCTTTTTTCAAGCCAAACTAAATTGTTTAATCACTGGTAGGTTGTTTTCACTTTTTCAACATTGATATGGTATAACACAAGTTATAAATCTAATCTAAATTTGTTTTTCAAGACCTCAATAAAACAATTCAGGTAAAACACCTTGAGAAATACCATACATGAATCAGCTATCTTTTTAGTTAAAAACAGCTTGGTGAGTGAAAACCTTTTTAGTCCTAAATAAGACGCAAGGGGAGGCACCGTTAAGGAATTTTTAAGCTGTGATCTTAGTGGGACTTCCTATGAATTAAAAAAAGATTAAATTATTCTTACAGGTGATTGGGATGGATCAATGCATGTGAGCAAACATTCCCTGCAGATGGTTGTAAATCTCCCAACCTGGCTTATACGTGTCCAAACAACTTAATCCCAGGGCCGGACTATTGCATTTAGGGGTCCCAGGGCATCAGCCACAAGATTAATGCACTATATAACTTAAGCCATGAGTCTGAGAGAAATCTTTACAGTTCAAAAACTGTAAAGATGAAAAACATTTTACTACTTCCTTAGTGCCACTCCTCATTGCATCACATTTATATCATCATGGAACAAATTAAGGCTTCAAAAGTTATGTAATGTAATCATCTAAGGGTCTTTTTTCAAATCACAGGTCTCTGTATTAATCACTAGCCCTGTGTGTCGACAAATCAAACGTTAAATATTTTAATATTTTTTGGTGTCTGTATTTGTTTCTGGTCCTAAAAATGGAAGGGTTCCATATTAACATATTAACAAGGTTAAAGTATGTGGTGTAAGCTCTGACAAGGATTCAATTCATCAGTCAAGTCAAAGCTGGTGTGTATGTTTGTCATGGAAAGATATTCAGCAGCTCTTGGTAGGAATAGAACAATGGAAGCTAGTCTACAAAATGACAGCTTAACTCTTCATCAACCAAGAGACGGCATTTATTTTTCTTTGCATTGATTCCAGGAGTTTCTTCTTTAAGGTTTGTTCTGATTCAGAAAAGGTGATGGTGAAACGGCCAAGCATCTAGCCTCGTAACTATGGACTATGCTGCTTGTTAATGCCTGAAATTTCTCCTAATGAATGGGATAATTCGTAAATATGGAAATCAAAGAGTTAAAATTAGATTGCCCTTTTATTGCCATTCACATAAATCAGACACTCAGAAGACGTTATTTAACCTCTAACCCTTAAATTGATTGAAAGTCATTTGTTTTTCTTTGCTTTGTGTTGTGGCAGTTGACTAGTCTTAAAAAGTCAATTTATCCATTCAATCCATTGATCCTCGTTTATCCATTCAACCCATTGACCTACGTTTATCTTTTTGTGGATGTCCACAGGATTTATTTTCTTCAGTTAACTATGCACCCAGCACCTCTGTACATAAAACCTTTTAGTAGCGGCCACTTCTCTAAATGCTTTACAATATCTACCCTTCCTCTCTTTTTTTGTTAGGGTGGAGTTCCAGAATAAATTCTACACTGGGCAGGGCTTCAAGTTTGTGCCTTTCTCCTTCGAGAGCATCCTTGAGGGTCGATTTGACGAGTAAATCACCTCACCCCCTCCCTGATAAATCCCAGGCTGACCTCTCCTCTCCCCCATCCTGGTCTTCTGAGACGTCTCTGCATGGACCTCTAGACTGCAGCTCTCCAACCCCCTCTAGGGACAATGGTGTGAAGTGTAGCTTCCCTAGCTGAAAACCCACAGCTTTTTACGCTCCCCACTGTACATGCGATGTTGTGTAGTCTGATCCTTTTTTGAAACTCCCTACTTCTCCACCGATGCCCTAGAAAGTTGAGCACACTGGAACACAACTTGGTTTGTGTCACATTTGAAACACACGTCATGTGATAGACGGACATTACTAGAACAGCAACATTCATGTTTGTGTCTGGCCGTCAAATATTTGTGTTTTCTGATAATGGTCATGTGATGATGTTTACAACTCGTTTATGAGTCGACTTCATACCTTATTACTACTAACACTCGCATCATACAGGCCAAGTAAAAACTGCCCGTTGAACATAATGTATCCTTTGGCATTCCCTCAGTGCCACTGGCGAGACTTGTTCTGCTATATCAATTCACAGGGAATGTCCCACGGGTGTTGTGATTCTCCCTTTATGTATTGTTTTGTGCAGCACGATCTAGTTATTAGCTACTGGAAAGATTGACCCTGTCTAGAGGAAATCATAACAGATGCGTCCTGCTAAGGATATGATGTAATTGAAACGGCAACATGACAGAACTTGTTCAGAAGCAGTATCATTTGACAACAGTAGCGGCAAGGGCAAATTTAGATCAAAGATAAACATGCTTGCCCTCACCATGACACTAGTATTAGGAATGCCCTTTATTGTGCATTTAGATTTTTTTTTTCAAATGGTGCATTGATAACAACACAGTGTTTGGTGGATATTGGTGGTTGTGTGTGACGTGATGTCATGTAGTGAAAACATATCTGCATACAATTATAAAGTCCTCTTGTGCAATTGTGTGGCTGTCAAACTTTTTCTTTTCTGTGTGTGAGTGCTGTGTTTGTCCATGCATACAGTATCTGCAGTTGGGGAGGGAATATAAAACAAAGTCTGTCCTGTTATTGACTGTAAAATGTACTCTGCAATCCAAGGTGTTTGTGAAGCTAACTATTAAAACGAGGGGTTTGCGGAACTGCCCTATTGTCCTGTTTTATTTATGGTCACTCTCGTTCTTTACAAATATATCCCTGTATTTGGCTTGGAAAGGATTGTTTACCCTAATACAGGGTTCATCAACACTGGCCCTCAAAGCCAGTTTCACCTAATTCTTTCATAGGGTAAAAGTAGATGATCCTGGCCCTAATTGCAAAATTCCATGTTATTCTGTCTAAATATAAGGTTACGTATAACAGGAATCCATGCTTCAACTTTTTAAGCATTATTGTTAAATTTGTGTCTTTGTCATTTTGGGTGAATACTTTAATGGCCACTTTCAAGTTCCCATCGCCAAGCATGCACATTTCTTAACATAATTGTAAGAGGTCTAAATTTTTCTTTGATTCCCTGGTTTGTCGAGCACTTTAACAACTGATTTCCCTGTGTGAAGGCGAAGCCCCTTGAGATTTACAGACCTCCATTGTGCAAAGTGAGAAAAACTACATCAACACAAAAAAGAGAGCTTTGCTGCCAAGCCAAACCACCCACTTCCCGATCTCTCCGAGCCATATGGCCCTCTGAAGGCTATGGAAACAAACAACCTGTTAGGACAATGCATTGTTAATGGGAACTCCAGGCTTAGTCACAGCCTACCTCTTCCTGATTAAATCAAAGAGTACTAAACACAATCTGTACACAAGGAACTTGAAGCTTAATTATGTAACTTTGCAGTTACTGCGTGTAAGGAATTTGGATTTCGGGTAAAAAGTATTGCTATAGACTTAAGGTGACCTAAATATCTTTTCTTTGAGGATTGCTGATGGTAGGCATACTTATTTGCTGTTTTATTTTCTCTCAAACTAAGTAGATGCGATTGCAATTGTTTTAAAATCAGAGTATATTTTGTGGTTGGGGGCCGCTGCCCCCGTTGGACCTGTACTGCCGCAGCATTTCGTTTCAGCAAAAAAGTATGTCCTCTTTCCTGCCTAATAGGAAAATGCCTTTTGTTTTTTGGTAAGCTAGTCAGAAGAACATCCGCAAAATGTGTAAGACAGTCTCATCATGTAAACATATGGTGATTGATGTGGTGTTGAAAGTAGGAGGCTGGGTTTATGTTCTGGAATCATGCACAGAAAGTGCCAACATGAGTCAACAAACCCTTTCAGATTATTGTGGCTGACAAATTAAGTTTTCTTTACTGTGCCTTCACCCTTGCTTTTGCTTTGTGGCAGTGACTTTGCATCCCTCTACACTCATCAATCTGAAATTGCCTACAGACCACAGCCTGTGCCATGGCAACACTGACAAACTCAGAGAAAATTGGCAAACTTGCTCCACTGCTTGCAAGTAGTTACCTTGAAAGGGGTTCAATTGAATGACGTACAATGTCTGTCACAACCCAGTAACTGACCGTATGAAGGGGACTTGCAAAAATTTGCAAAAATAGAAATCAGCTATGGAATGCCCTGCAGACTCTTATTTCAAAACTGTGAAATCTGTTATTTTTCCCATGTCCTTGACAGCAAAAAATATAAACGTTTAATGAAGGAGTGTCTGCCATGTTTTCATTGCTAACACTTGGGCTTGGGTAAAAATTTACATACACTTGTAAAGAACATGTATGTCATGGCAGTATAGTTTCCAATAATTACTAAAACTCTTACTTTTTTGGGATGAAATCATTGGAGCACATACTTCTTTGTCACAAAAAACAGTCATGAAATTTTGTTCTTTTATGACTGTTATGGCCTTCTGAAAATATGACCAAAGAGTCATTCACCGTTATTGCTGAACAGACAGCAAGCAAGCACACACATCTGAACTTTTGCTTTCGGCTGTGATTCCAGCCAGTATAATACATACACATCACACAAGTTGGAGAAAACTCCCTGAAATTATCCACTCCTTTCACTGTATGTAAACTCTCTTATGACAAGAATCCAGTATAAAACCATTTCTTTCTCCAGTTACTGCATCTAAAAATATTGGTTGAAGTGCTTCAAGGAAATTGTACGTAGTTACTACTTTAAGCCACTTTAAGTCAGGTTGAGTAATTCTAAAGAGAAGCTAAACAGAACACATGTAAACTAGAAAAGGTAGTATTTCAAGAAAATTGTAAAGTGGGGTTGCAGTTGGCCCAACTGTGTCCAGTGTCATCTCCCAAATACAAAAATAGCTAGCTAGCTACCTATGTCCAGCATAAAAAAGACTGAACAGCTGGAAAAAAGGTAACAAAATAACTTCAGCCTTACCTTTGACAAAGTAAGTCCCATGGTCAAAGTCAGGGCCATTTCATTGTCACTGCATAAACAGTACTATAGCTAGCTGGCATTACTTGCAAACTTCAGATCCAGCAGCCATTTGCATGGCCTAATTCTGGAAAGTTTTACAAACACAAGTTGCTAGGCAATCAGCGTCCAGGGTGGCTAGCTACCCATTGGCCAGTGTGGCTAATCCAGCAACGCAATCGGAAAACAAGATGCACATTTTGAAACCTGTCATGTCTTGGTAGTGCAATAACTGTAGGAGGAGTTAGGGTGAGATTACATTATATTACAACAGTTTTAAGAACAAGTAGCACTTTTATGAGGTATCCCCAATTCATACATTTTGCTTAGGGCCCCAAAAAGGTTTATCTGTAAATTATCCAGATTATCCGTAATAATGATAGCAACCTCATTCAGGCAGAATGGTAAAATGAACATAACTTCAACATGATCCAACACATTACTTTCCATGAACTGTTATTGGGCACTAAAATACATACATATAATAAACCTACCATCAATTGTATTATTTGAAATCCAAAGGAATTTCCAAAGTAAAAAAAATCTTTGGACCTCTCTTCTACCCATTTATAAAAAGTTTGACAGTCAAACCAGGTCACCTCTACGGAAAATACACTGCTCTCAAAACATTAGGTGAACACGTACTCATAACAGTATAACAACAAGTGAATTAAACTTCGAGGATATCAATCTGTCCAGCATAAGCAATTGAAAATCAATATTATATGTTTTAGTTTAACTAGTGCAAATGAAAGTGCAGGTGCACTGGAGAGGCAACAGCAAGACAACACAAAAAATGTTCGTTTTTTTCGGGTGGTGGCCACAGTCAGTGGCTCTCTCTATCCTTCTTCTTTTTTGCATTTTGATAGTGTCCTTGTCACTACTGGTAACATGTACATGCAATATGTACAATTGTTGCAGCCAATTTTGGTTGCACAGATAGACCAGCTTGCACATACCATTGCAGGAAGGTTTGCTTGGTCTCCCAGTACAGGCTCAAGAGTATGGAGGAGATTCCAGGACACAGGCAATTACATGAGGAGAGCTGGACAGGACCGTGAAAGGGCATCAACCTAGCAGCAGGACCGGTACCTGCTCCTTTGTGCAAGGAGGAAGAGGAGAAGCACTGCCAGAGCCCTACAAAATTACTTCCAGCTGGCTACTGGTGTGCATGTTTCTGACCAAACTTTCCGAAACAGGCTCCATGACGGTGCATTGAGGCCTTGACATACTCTAGTGTGCTCAAAGCCCAGCACCGTGCATTCGCCAGAGACCAAAATAATTGTCAAGTTCTTGATTGTATCCCCGATCTCTTCACAGATGAGAGCAGGTTCCCACTGATCACACATGACAGATGTAAATGAGTCTGGAGATGCTGTGGTGAATGTTATGCTGCGTGAAACATCTTCCAGCAGCATGACTAGTTTTGGTGGTAGGTCAGTGATGGTCTGGGGAGGCATATCCCTGGAGGGTTGCACAGACCTCCACGTGCTAGACAACAGTACCCTGTTGTTGTTAGGGACCAGGTGCAGTGGGCCCTGGGGTCCTGCTGGTGCAGAACAATGCCCGGCCTCATGTGGTAGGCTGCTTCTGGATGACAAAGGCATGGATGCCATTGACTGACCCTCACGTGCCCCACACCTTAATCTAATTGAGATGTTATTGGTACACCCGGCACCATCAAGTAGCGCCACAGACTGTCCAGGATCTCACTACTGCCCTGATCGGGGAGGAGATCCCCTAGGACACCAAAAGCCATCTCATCAGGAGCATTCCCAGACATCAGTTGGTGATTTTGGTTTCCAGTGACAGTTGTTGAGTCATTTTATTCTCAACAAATAACACAAAGTAGAGTAAAGATTTTGATCTTTAACATATTTCTTTCATCGGGACCCAGTGTTTGATTTACGTGTTCCCTTATTTTTTTTGAGCAGTGCAATACTAGATTCACAGTAACATCTTTATGAGAGATATTTATATTTTTCTAGGTTGTTGTTTATTGGGATATAAAATAATGAAATCCTACAAGGACAATATGTGAATTATATTATATCCAAAGGGGCATAAACACAAGTTCTTCACATTTGCATTTCTTCTAAATCATAGCGTTTACAAAACATCTAGACTATATATCTAGTCTTTACCTGCAATATAATTATTTTCAAATATTGTATATACAGTATGACCAGTGCTTCACTTGGGCTTCACTTGAGCTAAAATTAGTGCAGGAATTGCCAAATCGCACATTAGAATGTATGTGTTAACTAGAAAAGTTACTGTTCCATGGAAATTGTAAAGTGAGGTTGCTATCGCACCAGCTGGGTAATTCTGGAAAGTTAGCTAACGTAAATTGTAAGTTAAAAGAGTGCTCTTAATCTCAGTTCGTGACCTGTATGAAAGACACCTGGGAGCCAGAAATCTTGCTGATTGATAGGGGATCAAATACTTATTTCACTGAGTAAAATGCAAATCAACGTTTCACTTATTTGAAATGTGTTTTTCTGGGTTTTCTTGTTGTTATTCTGTCTCTCACTGTTCAAATAAACCTACCATTAAAATTATATACTGATCTTTTCTTTGTTTTCTTTGTTTCCTTATTAAGTGGGGCTCCCCCACTTAATAAGGATTGTTCTGATAAGGCTTGGTCTTTTGCCCAAAAAGTTACCAGAATGATGGTTGCCTAAAATTAGAAATACCAGAACACTGTTCCAGCCCAAGTCAAGCTGTCAAGGTTTGTGCAAAGGACTGAGGACCAATGTGCAGGAATACGTAGTCAAGGGTATTTATTACCTAGCTAGTAGTTGTAGGCAAGAGCTTGAGCGAAAACACTCATGTGCACAGGCACGGCAAAGATGATGACGCACACAGTGCGTGTCTATAAATCAGCATCTGCTGTATAATGTACGAAGGCATACGCCAGACAAGTAACAAGAACACGCGCCGAGACAAGAAACACAAGGAGTTATACAGTTGGTAAACAGCCTACATCTGTAGATGATTAGGGAGGGGTGCGTTCACAAGACATGGGGAAAAACAGGACAAACATGAACGGCAATGGCTAGAATTCCGGTGGCGTCGCACGCCGGCTCACGGCATGTGCTGAGGGGTGCGTGTCCCTGTGAGAAGACGTGACACAAGCAATGTATATGACTGATATACATGATTATTTCACGGCTGTTGTAAGATGAATGAACTGTACAGCAGCATCTGAATGTTAAAATAATCTTTAACATTTAGATACATAAGACCGTATTGACATTCTCTAGATTTCTATCTGTGTCATGCCCTGACAAGGCAGGACTGATTGTGAGGCCTCTAGCCCTCTCTATGCCGTTGTGGGCTCCCCAGTCAGAGCAGCTGCATTCAGTTGACTCTGATTGGGGAGCCTACTTAGGTTAGGTTTTCACCACACCCGGGGTGGTTTATTGTTTGTGTTTGTCACAACTTCACGGTTTGTCTTCTTTTCATTCATTCTCATGTGGATACGCTGCACGTTCTTTGTATTTAGTTTTAGTTCTGTTTGCTGTGTTTTTATACAGCACCTTTACTTTTTACGTTTACAGTTCGTGTAGTCTTTGTCTTTTGTGTTTGAATATGTCTGCGTATGGTTCTACCCCACCACAAACCCGTGACAGAATAAACCACCATAAGGAACCAGCGACATCCGATGAGCAGCGTTGGGGGAGAGAGAGGTACACCTGGTTGGGGGACTGGGGATCTGACTCTCTCTCCTCTGACGATTCAGGGGCGGAATACGAGGACTGGGATCTTCCTGATGATGATCCAGGCTGGGGTGTCAACAGGGGGTGGACAAGTCTACCTTCAAC
>JACXGK010010206.1:0-18429 GCA_016801125.1 Novumbra hubbsi | reverse complement strand
TACAGTGAGTATGACTGTCCTTCCTTTACATTTCAGTGTACAAGTACAGTGAGTATGACTGTCCTTCCTTTACATTTCAGTGTACAAGTACAGTGAGTATGACTGTCCTTCCTTTACATTTCAGTGTACAAGTACAGTGAGTATGACTGTCCTTCCTTTACATTTCAGTGTACAAGTACAGTGAGTATGACTGTCCTTCTTTTACATTTCAGTGTACAAGTACAGTGAGTATGACTGTCCTTCTTTTACATTTCAGTGTACAAGTACAGTGAGTACGACAGTCCTTCCTTTACATTTCAGTGTACAAGTACAGTGAGTATGACTGTCCTTCCTTTACATTTCAGTGTACAAGTACAGTGAGTATGACTGTCCTTCCTTTACATTTCAGTGTACAAGTACAGTGAGTATGACTGTCCTTCCTTTACATTTCAGTGTACAAGTACAGTGAGTATGACTGTCCTTCAGAGACACTCACCGGCTCTCCTCCCAGTCTTTGGGCTTCTTGGTCTCATTGGGTTTGATGCAGCGGATGTAGTGGGGGGTGCATTTCATGAGTGTCTGCACCAGGTCATTTGCTTGTTTCTGAATGTATAAGGAGGAAGGTGAAGAGGGTGATGAAAGATGAAGATGAAGATGAAAATGTCTAACACAGAGTATTGAAATTGTCATTGCATTTTGTGGTTGTCCCATTGTTTTTACATCAAGCTGTAGGGCTCACTGAAGGTCGTATTCTTGTGTTGGAAATCTACTTCTAAGTATCAGAGATGCACCTGCCTGATCCACAATTTTACCACTAGAACGACACAGTAACAGACCGAAACAACACTGGAGTGAATTCCCTTTTCATTTACAGGCTGTAGATTTGCACCTGGCGAAGGGGGGTTGGACAGGTGAGCTCATGGCCTACAGATACAAGCATCACCGACAAACAGCTTATAAACACACGTCTCACTGCTGTGAACCCACGTCTCACTGCTTGTGAACACGGCTCACTGCTGTTAACCCACGTCTCACTGCTTATGAACACACGTCTCACTGCTGTGAACCCACGTCTCACTGCTGTGAACACACGTCTCACTGCAGGGAACACAGGTCTCACTGCTTATGAACACATGTCTCACCGCTGTGAACCCACGTCTCACTGCTGTGAACACACGTCTCACTGCAGGGAACACAGGTCTCACTGCTTATATACACATGTCTCAATGCTGTGAACACACGTCTCACAGCTTATGAACACACTTTTCACTGCTGTGAACACACGTCTCACTGCTGCTCAACGCACCTTGATTTTACTGCCTGCCGTCGTCGGTCGACCCTTCTTCTCTGCATTGAGGTTTTCTGGAAACAGGACCCTTATGAAAGCTCTGCAGAGCACAACAAGAGTATAACAAGAGTATAACAAAAGTATAACAAGAGTACAACAAGAGTATAACAAGAGTATAACAAGGACTGCCGATCGATCAACACTGGCAACATGTACAAAGATCACTACAGTTAAGGCCAGTGGAGAGCCAGTAGCTTGATCCGAACAGCTACAAGAACATTTTCAACTTGAGTTTGGTCCGAACTCTGTGGAATCATGGAGTGGGTCTCTGGTGGTTCAGCTCACATTGTTGTTTAGCTTCCGGGCACTGAGCTGGAGTGGAATTGACTGTGGTTTTCCGCCTTTTTCCTGCCAAACTGTGACTTTCGCATCATCGAAAATGTGCCATTTTATGTCAACGTGACTGGAAAGCTTTAGCAGAAAATATGTTATTGAATTATTTTCATTCCTTTTAGTCATGCATCAGTCAGTGTGTCCTTTCCCATAACATAGTCACGAAAGTCATGATGGATGTGTGCCGGTCAGAATGTAGCACATAGCTGCCAGCATTCCAGAACCTCTGAACAGTTCTAGTCTCACCCTGTTTATTGTTTATGACCCAAAGCGCTTATTTTACGGTTCTCAAATAACTATATCTTGTAAATAACAGTCGACAAAGTTTTAGTTCTGAAAAATCTACTAAATAATAATGTCTTTGTTATTGACACATGCTTAAGCATATCAAAAATCAGGACACAAACGCAAGCGGGTGAACAGAAAAGGCACCTTCTTTCACTGAGTATTGGTTTGGTCTTCATCTGTGTAAAGGCCATGGTGATATGAGGGAAGATCAGTGGGCTTTGTGTGTCCAGATGGACCAACATCAAGCTAACATTGTCCTGCTGATCACAATGACCCTTTCTCCTCTGAGCAGACCTGCTGTGCTATAAGGAGAGAATGCTTTCACTCCGCACATTTCTGCATGTCTTGTGTGTGTGTATACAAATGTATGCAAGCACGTGTCTGAATAGGGACTTGAAGGGACCCCCCGCTGAAGGCCACACAAAACCTGCACGTAAAAGGGCCTAGGCAGCGCAGTGAGGGTAACCTAGGGTTAGGGGCTGTTTGCACAGATGGTCACTGGCGGCTCAATAGAGGCCCAGGAACGCACAAGACGGCCAGCGAAGTCTACACTTCACTGTGGCTCCCTTGGGAGACTGTGAGATGCTCGCCAGACCTGACAAGTCCTCAGGAGACCCCTATAATCCAGACCTACAGAGCAACAGACAGACACAGAGGGAGGGGGGAGCGTCCCCCAGCCCTGCACACACTTCTGTTGTATTGGCTATTCCAGCCGCACCAGTCTTCTGAATGACTCTTTCAGAAGTGTTCGTTCATTTATGTCGCGGTAGAAGGCTTCTATTAACACAGTGGTGGGAAATGACAGGTAGCCTGACGTGGGCTCTAAGACTAACATACAAAAAGAGTGACTTACATTTCGCTGCTTTGCATCAACTCGATGAGGTCACTGAAGAGGACGTCACGGTTCCTTTCACAGAAGCCCTCTGCGTCATACGACACCTGGAGGAGAGACGTTAGATATCAGAGGAGATCACAGCACACAGTTCCCATTCAGATAGCAGTTAGCCCCCTCAGCTCAGTCCAGGTGTCTAATCCAAATGAACAGACATGAGGTTTGGATCGACAAGAAAACATTAACGGACAAAAGAGAAATAATTGATGACGGGTTTTCAATGTTACATTGTTAAGCTTGTCTCCAAACTGCAACTTTATACCCATAGTGGGCATTTATTCTCACTATTGCCACAACGCTTTAGGTTGGTACTGTAAGAATGTTCTAGCCCATGATGACTTAAGACGCCTCCTAGCGTGACACGACTCGTTAAGCCTGTGGCATGTGTCGTACCAGGCTCAGACCCACATCTGGGGCAGTCAAAGGGACAAACACAGCACAGAGCCTGATAATGACAGAGGAAGAGAACTGGATGAACACAGTGACGGAAAGTGGAAAACAGAGAAGTGGATAATGTAAGAAGATAGCACAATAGTGGAAAAGACAGAATTAGAAAAACATGGTGAAGACACATGGTTAGAGAGATGAGAGGCCAGAGGCAGACCTTGCCAGCGTAGTGGTGGATGATGAAGCCTTGGTTCCAGCTGTTGAAGTGTTCATGGGAGTTGATGGCCACCCTCAGCTTCTGCAGAAGGGTCTGGTCTGCCCCCTCCCCCACTGCATGCATGGTGGCACACACATCATCCAGGATGCTCATGATGCCAGGGGGGTTCTGGGAGAACGACCAGGAGATGAGCACAGAGACTGACTGAGAATGACTCAGCCACCACATTTGAATAGAGACCAAACCATGATTTCCTCAGTGAAGTCAATGAACTGAGTAGACCAAACGCAGTTGCTTTCACAATGGTCTCTATGGGAGAGCCACCCCCTTTGAGTATACCGCAAGTGACATAGTTTTGGCTGTTGTTGTAGTAAATGTGAACTATCCTAATTAATTTAACATATTTTAATTGGATTGAAACCGTTAAGATGTCCATTATGACCACCTTGGTAATAACTGTATAAATGTAGCACTCCATGTAGCACTCCATGTAGAACTTCATGTAGCACTCCATGTAGCACTCCAAGTAGAACTCCATGTAGCACTCCATGTAGCATTCCAAGTAGAACTCCATGTAGCACTCCATGTAGAACTCCATATAGAACTTCATGTAGCACTCCATGTAGAACTCCATATAGAACTTAATGTAGCACTCCATGTAGAACTTCATGTAGCACTCCATGTAGCACTCCAAGTAGAACTCCATGGAGCACTCCATGTAGCATTCCAAGTAGAACTCCATGTAGCACTCCATGTAGAACTCCATATAGAACTTCATGTAGCACTCCATGTAGAACTCCATATAGAACTTCATGTAGCACTCCATGTAGAACTCCATATAGAACTCCATGTAGCACTCCATGTAGCATTCCAAGTAGAACTCCATGTAGAACTCCATATAGAACTTCATGTAGCACTCCATGTAGAACTCCATATAGAACTTCATGTAGCACTCCATGTAGAACTCCATATAGAACTCCATGTAGCACTCCAAGTAGAACTCCATATAGAACTCCATGTAACACTCCATGTAGAACCATAGGGGGTGGGGCATTGAGCAATTTTCTTTAAGGTATTTATTAATAAAATAAACTTACAATATGTGATTGTTCATACCAATATAAAACAAGACAAATCTGCTATTATTTAAAATAGAAACAAGTGTTAAAATGACTGAGGAAGACGCAAACCAGAAACATGGTTTGTATGACCTTCAGAAGCTGAGCCTTAGCCTGTTGAGTTATAAGAAATATGGAAGCAATCTTAACAGTGTGTGACTGTTGATATCAATTGATCCAATCACTTTTTGTAAAATATAATATATATATATATATATATACATAAACTTAGTTTAGGCTATATATATATATATATATATATATATATAGGGTTAGGGTTAGGGTTAGCCCTAACCCTAACTAAGTTGTGGATTCACAATAATTATTTATTATTACATTTAAGATGATCTGTAAAATAATATTATTGTTACAATTATAGTGTTATTATTATTTCTATTATTAAATAGCCTACCTCAAAGATGTCATTTTTAAGTATGAAGAATTGTAATAAATCAACATTTTCCTGGTCACAAAGGAAATGTATCTGTTAAGTGTATCTGACTGGAACCCCTGGTACATTTGTGTTCTACAATAGCTCAAGGCATTGCAGCCTTAAGTCAGAATTGGCAACCCTATCCCTCCATGAATATCATACACCCGCACACCCAATGATGTCACAGAAACACACACAGCTGCTGCCTTATCTGGTTGTAAATGTTGTCCATAGACACGGCAGCGAGTGGCCTTCACAGGCGACAAAAGCTTCTGTGTCTTTGGTTGTTGCAAACATGCACAGAGAGAATAAACACAGATTTCTTTCACAAGAGAAAAGACAGTGCTTAAAGTCCCCACTGTCACACACGTAGCGAACTGGGACTTTTAACAGTCAGAGGGTGACACCGATTCCCTGTTTGGCAGTCTCAGATCTCGGCTTGTTTGAGGACCACCCTTGTGGTGGTCTGGATGGATTAAGCCTCTCAGCAGGATGGATGCATCAAATTAAGAAGCATGTCAGCACGTTTAGGGAAGTTACACTGCTGGTCATTAGAGGGGAGTCTTGTGTGGCCCTAATGTACCTCAATTTACCTCACAGTGCTTTATTCTTTTGTTTGGAGAAAAACGTGTACAGGCATAACAAATGACAAATCCATATAAAGCAGTCTCACTACTGTTTCCTGTTATCCAGATCACTGTGTGTTTGACTTCAAGGTATGCAGACTTCACTTACCAGTTTGCTCTCAATGAGATCACAGACAATCTTGTTGTTGAAGTATTCGATGGGAGTCCATCGTATGCCTTCTTGTACATACTCTTCCTAGTGAGAATAAGAGGGAAGGGTCAAGACTGTTCATATACAATATATAATTATTTACTAAAGTTGTGATAAAAATGTAGGAAAACTCAAAACATTACCTGCTCAGCTTTAAGAGTCAACTCAATGAAGATCTGCTGCAATTTCTCATTTACAAAGTTGATGCAGAACTGCTCAAAGCCATTTTTCTACACAGGAAGAGATTCAACATCAGGAACTATGATTGTCAGAGAGGCTGTGAGAGTTAACCAATCATTTTGCTATGTTATACTTAGATGGTTCCTCGACCTGAAAGTAGTGTGTGGGCTAAGATATGTAATCCCACTTTGAAGTTTGTAATGGCTGTTTGAAGAAAAGGTAACCATTGATGACAGTTTCCTTTGACCCATAGATTACGTTGAAGGTTAGTGACCATATAACATGAAGTACATCTGTGAAATTCTCCAAGTCTTCCATATGGTGATAGAAAGCTGAGAATTTCCTTTAGACTTCCTCAACAGGCTTTTTTAATGATGAGGTTATGGCCTATGGCTGGAGGAAACCATATTTACATGACTATTACATTTAAAGATAACACTGTTTTCCTTCTCAGGCCCTTTTACCACAAACACAGCACGCCTCGTTATTAATAGTCCTGTTTATAAACATAAGGACTATGGACAGACAAATTGGACCTCACTCAACCAAACCGCTAGACTTAAAAATGAACCCATAACATAATGTCAAAGGACAGATAGATAATGCTTTACAACATAGCGATGGTATGCCATTTTCCTATTTAATTAATGAATCACAGCCAATCTGATTTCAGGGGACTTAATGAGAGCCTGAGCAATAGAGCTAATCAGATTAAAAAGGTCTATTAAAACTGTTGTTCCAATCAAGTAATGGGACGTAATCCAGACACTTAATAAAATCAGTCTGATCCTCTCTCTTTAAGCTATGTTTTTAAGCAAGATTTACTATCATTAATGAGTGACTGAGCTAAAGTGAGCATGGAACAAACTTTCGTAATGTTTTCCATATGCTAGTCACAAAACACAGAGGGCAAACCGATGGATAATACTTACTTCGAATATTTCAAATCCATAGATATCCAAAACACCAATATTTAACTCCTGATGAACCTTCACAATGGCTTTGTTGATGGACTGAAATGAGAACAACATTGTTACATTAGGCCATTTAGTAGGGGGACCGTACCAGTGGGTCGTACCAGTGGGCCATTTAGTAGGGGGGACCGTACCAGTGGGTCGTACCAGTGGGCCATTTAATAGGGGGATCGTACCAGTGGGTCGTACCAGTTGGCCATTTAGTAGGGGGACCGTACCAGTGGGTCGAACCAGTGGGCCATTTAGTAGGGGGGACCGTACCAGTGGGTCGTACCAGTGGGCCATTTAATAGGGGGATCGTACCAGTGGGTCGTACCAGTGGGCCATTTAGTAGGGGGACCGTACCAGTGGGTCGAACCAGTGGGCCATTTAGTAGGGGGACCGTACCAGTGGGTCGTACCAGTGGGCCATTTAGTAGGGGGACTGTACCAGTGGGCCATTTAGTAGGGGGACCGTACCAGTGGGTCGTACCAGTGGGTCATTTAGAGGTTCATACCTCCACCAAGAAGTCAAAGACTCGTGAATGCAGGGCCTTAGACAGGGCATCCCGGGTGTAACAGGACTGCTCCACATTCAGGGTCACATCAATGGACTCCATGGAACTGCCCCATTTGCTGTCCATCTTCCTGCTGGTCAGTTTGTCCTTCAGCCGCATCTGGTCAATACCCAGCAGGAACGCGGGGAAGGCGAGGACTGCAGAGAGAGAACCAACAAAAGCAGAAAGTAAGAGGCATGTATCCTACCCATGAAACAAAACGCTGATACATTCTGAAGATGTCAGATAGAGAAACCCAACAAAGGGTTATATAATACAACAGATTACACTCAAGTCTGGTGATGACTCATTGCTCCTTCCCTTCCTCCCCTCCTTTCCTCGCTCCTTCCTCTCTCCCTCCACGCTCCCTCCCTCCTCCATCATTCCATTCCTCCATGCTCTCCCTCCCTCCTGCCATAGCCACAACAAGTGCGTTCCCCTAGCTGAGGTCGGAGCCTGCTGAAGGCCATTCAGGCTCACTTGGCGTTCACGCTGTCTCATGAGAGCCCCTCCCAGCCTCATTACATTGAGTCACTTCCCCAAGAAGGAAACTGCTCTCAGCGGCTGTGTCTGTCTCCGGTCTGAAAATGCATCAGACGGATCAAATAGTCCCCAATTGGGAAATAAGGGTTTGACCCACTGCACTCAACCAGCAAGCCGGGGGAAGTCTATCCTCAGGATGGTGCAGTGACCTCTACTGTAGCCAGGATAGGAACAATATCAATGACATTCCTTTAGTTCATCTACACCCAGAATAACTTTAAACATGCCGTTCTAGGGAGCTCTTGTAGTGGATCTGAGGAAGGGATTTGTTTGGCTGAGTGTGAGCAGATGTGTATGTGGACTTTAGTATGTTTTATATGGGGCACAAGAGGTCTTGATTTGTGAAACACATTGCAGTCAGACAGGAAGTGAGACTGAGGAGGGGGGGGGGATTATGGAGTGCTGGTCTACTGCTACGTCCAACTACACAACAGTGCTTTGTACCTCTGCTAACCAACACGGCTACGCTGCTTCAGTTAGCCTGGGGGGGTGCATTTCTCAGAGTATTTTTAGCCTGTGATGTAATATATCCGGACCTTGACAACGTTGTTTTATTTTCTGGGGTAATCTAGCTTGGCCCGACACTTGGTCCTGCATGAACACAATGGAGTTTAGGGGAGTAACACAACTCTGTTCTCTAACCTAACCAGCTGAGGACAGTGTTTGCAGGCTGGAGAAAAACAGCGAATGTCTAACTGCTTTTAAACCAGTCTACTTAAACCTATAGTACGAAAACAAAGTTCCCAGGGGATTTACTTACACTCCTCGCTCTCCACTGCTGCGTAGTTCCCCGACTCCCTGAAGTTGATGTTCCCAAGGTGCAGGACTCCAGCTACGATCTGCAGGACCAAGCCGCGGTCTTCCCCTGAGATGCCGATCACATCCATGGCATGCTAACAGTGCAAAAAGACCAGAGTCATGAACCAAGGTGGATGGGTGTTCATCTACTGCTGTGGTGTCTAAACCACATCCTCTCATTACTCCTGTCTTGGTTTCACTGCCGAACAAAACTAGGTGGGTTCCTGAGTGCAGAACAGAAACCTAGTAGGATCCAGGGTTCAGAACAGAAACCACAGGACACATACCATAGTTTCCTGGAAATCACTTTTGTCATTGATGTCATCCACTTTGTAGGATCCGGACTGGTTGAGGTAATTGTAGTAATCCAGGCTTGTGATTCCGAGGCTGCTCTTCTGTTCTCCACTAGCTCCCTCTATCAACTGCACACACAGACAAATGGTGTCAAATGATTACACGTCTGTCAGGTAAGAGTGAGGAAGACCCTGTATTCTTAATCCAGACACAAAAGTCTACGGAAGCTCTCAACCTGTTGTGACGTCACCTCTGCTTTCCTCGTATTTCTAAACGTTTAAACCGAGGTACAGGGTAAAGACAACTCGACCAGCTCTCGGAAACCAAATGGCACTAGTAACTGTTCACGGTTACACATAAACATTGCAATCGAACCGGGAAACGACGTAAACACGTCATTTTTACAGAATTCCTCACCTGATAAAAGATATGGAAGCTCCTCTCGCCAGGATTCCTCATGACAACGCGAGATTTCTCCAACAGGAAATTGGAGATTTTCCCGCCGTCTGGCTCGCCGCCGGAGCTGAACTGGATCTCGAAGTATTTCCCCTGAAGGAAGAAAGCGTGGCACTTTAGTATCAGAGCAGGCCGCCCTTAAGCTGAAACCCAGATCCCTCAGAATGGGAAATGACAGTCATGGCACTGGTTGTAATCAGTGCACACCTGCAGCCTTTTGGGGAGTGTGTGTGGGTATGTGTGTGTGTGTGTGTGGATGTGTGTGGATGTGTGTACTGAGGCTTCACCCCTTATTTTCTCTCATTCTTTCCCTCTTTTCTCCAGCCAGTTCTGTCATCTGTAATGTCAATCTCAATCTCAGTCTAAAGCCCCTAGAGTACACTGGGACACTGAGACACTATTCATATAGGTAGACTTCCTTACTAGCCACCTTCTGAGGCCATTTGTGTCAGACCTCATGTTTGTTCACAGAACTAGTGGGGAAAAATAAGAAGAGAGACGATACTAAGAGATGATACTAACTCAGAGATGATACTGTCCAATCTGTCATCTTAACTACAATCCTTACTACTTGGTTCCCATGACTACTGCGTGTGAGCGTGTAAACTGGCCCTGCAAGAAACCAGTCTGCATTTAAATCTCTTTCTAAACTTGCTGTCTTTAAAGTATAGTGTGTCTTTTTTGTACATCACACAGCCTTGGTTAACCAGGCCACACTTGAAGCTAGTACCCCAGTCAAGTGGACATGGGAGAAGATCGCCACAAAGCTTATAAAGAAGCAAACTGTAATTCACTATCTCTCTTTTTTCTTTCCTGTATTTTCCTGGATTTCCTGGTGTTTTTGCTTTAGTTTGGGAAACGACTGTAAGGCAGTTTCAAGTGGAGCCAGAAAACCATGCCAGTCATATGCTGTTAGTCATCCCCATCCCGCTAATAAAAAGGGAGATTTGAAGAAAGAAATGACCCGTACAAATCTGCTGGAGTTGTTGTTCCTCACTGTCTTGGCATTCCCGAAGGCCTCCAGGAGGGGGTTGGACTGGAGGATGATGTCTTTGACATGCTGTGTGAGAGCGATAGACAGTAGGCTTGTATTAGTGATTGACAGGTACGTAGGTACAGAGACGGAGAGTAAGGAGACACTTCTACACTCTGCAGAGATCCACACCCCTGCTGGCAGGTCAACATGTACCGTCTCTGGAAATTTCCATCATCTCTCGGCTCTCACATGGTCTGGAGCACATTATCTTTCTCATGAGCCGTCTGCATATCAGAAGCCCATACGTTTCCAATCAGGACTATGGAAGCCCTCTCTTATTTGACGCTGAAGTGGAGCGATGGCATTTCATGGATTCCTTTTGCGTCCCTGAGCCCTTGTCCTCCATCAAGAAGGAAACATTAGTGGCGTGGCAGTTCAAGTTGAGCAACTTTCAGTCCTTGCCCCAGGGCTCAGTGAAACCTAAAATATTGACGTAACTAATTACATTACACTGTAAAAACCACCTGCGTTTTTAACCTCCGCCCTTCTCCAGGGCTTATAATGGCCCTGTCGTACACGTCTATTTGCATAGCTAACATCTGATTAGCATCCACTCGTCAGAACGCGACAAGGGCTGATAATAATCAGAGACTGTTGTTTAGTCAGGTGAACGTTTTGAATAAGTGGACATGGTGGAGAACTTAGAGAGAGTCCTGTCGTGGTCTATATAGACGACTTACAGTAAACATTGCGTTCAGTGCTGAATCCCAGTTGAATCATTGATGCCAGTCTCAGCACCCAAAGTAATCATTAAGGACAGCACACATGAACGCGATGCCAAGTATGACGTGGAGCTAAATCTAACAGTTATGGCAGACTTTGATGATCAGGCATGTGGCATTCCCAAGCCACTACTTTGTGGACCAAAACACAAGGGCATGCATTCACACAAACAGCATGTATTAAAAGAATACCACATGATGTGGTTCCACGTAAATGAGACAGAAAGAAAGCGAAGAAATTGAATTGGGGCAAGACAAGTATTGACTGATGTAGCGGGTGTTCAATTTAATAGAAATCCTAAGGGCAATTATGGTAAAATACTACACAGATCACAAATAGATGTTTTATACCTGTACATACGCACACTGTTCGCGGATTTTACTGTTAAAGCAGCTTTTTTTGTGCTGTTCAGCTTTTCACAAAAGTTGCACAGCATAAATTACTTGGCCTGTTTTTGGTTTTTCTAAATACAAATACACAGAAATGTTGATATACATCAGAAGACTCATTGAGCGGCTGATAGCTAACATTAGCTTTGAACTTGAAACCATGAATGTAAGTATAATAAGGGTGGGAAAGCACACCACTTCTCTGAAAAATTACTGCCATCCCATCTTGTGATTCAGTTTATTGTATGTTCCTACAGAACGAAAATCCCAAGCGCCTTTAGGGTATCTCAGTAATACTAAGGAGGCTGGTGGAGAGGGAGGCTTGGGGCCAGGACATCTGTTGATCAGTGTGGTATCCAGATGGCCTCTGGGGTTTTGGGGATGAGAGTACAGGGGGGTGGGGTGGGCTGGACAGATAATGTTAATGGCAGATTGAAGGGAGGGATGGCTCGGATGATGGCTCAGATGATGGCTCGGGTGGTACACAGAAAAAAGAATAGCACCGGAAAATCGACCAGGTCATTATGGTGTCATATGATTCAACAGGTCATACTGTTGCCGTATGGTACATTGTGAATGACAGTGCGATTGATTGACGTTCTCCCAACCGAATGGGAGTAAACTGTGTTTCACAGAGGAACTGGCTGTTTCACCTGTACTCTCGGCCCTCCTCCGGACACTCTGGAGATGTAGCTCATGATGTACTTGGCCGCCACGGTTTTCCCAGCACCACTCTCTCCACTGTAACACAGAGAAGTGTGAGGTCAGAAGGGTCCATCGGACATGGGATATACAGTTCAACGATGCACACATTTTTGTCCACTATATCAGTTTGCAGTTCTCAGGGACCAGGTTCTCAGGGTCCAGATCCAAAAAAGCCTCGGCTTGGCTTGTGTTGTTATTCAGGAGGACATCCCTCTCAGCACACTTGGAAACACAAATATTAAAATAAATAAATGTATGACAATGTTGAATTGGCGAGCGGAAAAAGCACAGATTTTGGGTACCAGACAACAGCATGTCAAATCATGCTCCAATAGAATCCCCTCTAAGCCTGGTTTAAAGAGGGTCAGAGCAGGTTTACCAACATGCTCTCTTATTGTCCCTAGTTATCCCCAAGCACAAAGACACCAGTTGAAATGGTTATTTTTCCTTATCAATTCAATGTGCATTGTAAAAACAGATGTAGGTTAAGTAGAGTAGGTTTTATTTATTCTCCAAACCAAGCCAAACTCTTCAAAGCAACTGTCAACTTTTTTCAAACTTCCTGAATTACCAGGTGAAATGCTATTTCTTGACTTCCTGTCCATAGGGACACCACTTCCTGTCTAAAATTAGCTCTCCAAAATCAAACTTTGCTTAGCAGTGAACATCCCTCTAGAGCAGGGGTGGGCAAATATTTTGGCTCTGGGGCCACATCAGGATTTTGAAATGAAATGGAGGGCCACATTTGTTTTTGTAATTTGTTAATCATAATTGATTTGGAGGCCAGAAAAGGGCAAAGGTTAAAACATACATTACATATGTACAGTAGATCCCATATAAGGTGTAAATAGTTAAAATTCTGACTCAGATGTATAAGAATGGGCTGGTGAGTTGGTTTTTTAATTCCCCCCAAAATAATTTGATTACATTCCGTGGGCCGGATGGGACAGCCTCGCGGGCCGCATTTGGCCCTCTGGCCGTAGTTTGCCCACCCCTGCTCTAGAGGAAAACGTCTTGAAGGGGCAGAGCTAATAACACCAATCCTGGTTTGTCAAGTTTACCCAATTGACCCAATGTATTCTCTTTCCTCAACCTCTATTTCGATTTTTCCATAGAACCTTTCATTTGCCAGAGTCATAAATAATAGTGACACTAATGTTAACCAACATTTCTTTAGATTATCTGGATTTTCAGAATGACATTTTGAATCTTATGATATAAAAAACTAAGATTGAAATGTGGTATTTTGATTCTTACAAATAACCATGTTATCAAGATTTGCCCTCCTGCTTTCTGGAATTGAGCCCAAAATAGCATATTGCAAGACATTCATCTCTAAACCTGCATTTTAACAACATCACCAGCAACTCTACTTGTTCACTGGGGATCGCCATGTTAGTTACCAGAATAACAACATTCAGTGATGGTGATTGATAATGCCTTCCAGGACAGGATGAGTATGTGTATGTTGGGCCTTACTGCATTCCTCCAGCCCAGCGAGGGATTCCTGTTAAATACTGGGTATTGACAATAGAAAATACATATTATGTTCATTTATTTTATAAATGAATCAGTTTTCAGGAAAATTTACGTAATCTAAAAGAGATTGCTCAGGTGGCTTACACATGGAACTGCAATGAGGCAAGGGGCAAGTGTTTGACACACATCCTATTTTGACCGTTTTCTAGGGGCGTGCCCCACGTGTTTTTACACTGCACTCAGATGTTGAACACATTACAGACTGGCTGATGTATTGACCACACAAGGACAAAGAGAGAATCATGTTGGAGTCAACATCGACAGCTTACAGAAAAACCCTACAGTGCAGAATCACATGGCTCACTGATGTCAGTCACAGCTCAGCACCAGAACGTGTTATTTTGGACATCACAAATGAACATCCTGCCAAGTATGACGTGGAGATATATATAACAGCTATGGCAGACTTTGATGATCAGGCATGTTTTGTTCCCAAATACTGTATGTAAATGTATGAAAACAAAACACAAGGGCATGCATTCACACCACAACACACCAGACAATGATGAGCTGTGACTCGACTGTGGCTTCTTTTTGATACCCTCATTTCCTCCTAAACCGTCTATACGTAAATAAATTGACACATAATTACTTCATCATTTCCCATGTCATTTATTCCACGATTGGTAAGGGGTCATTGTTTCCGCAAAACACCAAGGCCTTGTATATCAATGGGGAGAAAAGACACTTCCGTACAAAACTACAAAATAAACAGAACTTGTGAAATGTCATGAGAGGGAGAGAGGATTGGTGTTTCATTCCACTCTAAATTTAAGGCCACAGTTTGAGAAGTAGAGCTTTACAGTCACAGCCTGGCAGATATTGGCAATAAAACTCTGCATAACACAAAAAGTGATTTGAAATACTGCAGCGTTAGTGGTTGTAAAATACCAGCGCAGACATATTTCATATGGTATCGTGTGTTTTAGTTGGTCTTTGGGATTTTTTACTTCTCTATAACAATATTCAGCGTCTTCATAATCTTTTGAAACCAAGCATTCTCACCAAAAAAACATTGCTGAAGTATGACACAGGCAGAAAGCCCAGCCAAGACCACTTGACCACATCAGATGACTCATGTTGAATGACATGGTTTTATATTGAGTAGGATAGGAGGGCCAATACAGGGCAATGCTGACCACACTGCCGGTACAGCACTTTCATGGAGGGCTGTTTGCTGATCTGGTCCATCACAAATCCACTTCCATTCCTTTTATGTGGGAAACTGTACTGGCAGCTGCTGGCTGTCTAAACAATGGGGAGAAAGTGCTGAACCAGGGGCCATTCGACATGAGGGAAGCACTACAGTAACCATCGTGGCCCTGGGCCCCAGGGGACTGGCCACAGGATACAGCCCCCACCATGAGACAACACTTTTCCCTTGGACGGCCTCCCATGCAAACCTATATATAATAATAATCCACCACTGGCACAGCACCACTACTCACTGGACCTCACTACCACTAGCTTCCAATAATCCAGGGGTGTCCAAATACATTTCCTACTTGACCACTGCTGGATATGACTGAGTTCATATCTTCAGCTGAGTGGTCTAATGAGGAAGCTTTATTAGGAGCGTGGCCAAAGAATCCATTATGTTTTCAGACCAACAGTCTTGTTATTCGCAGTCCCTCCAAATGTTATACAAACACAAGCATCACAAATGCTTTAACATCCTTACTCGTTTTCACTCAGAAATTCAAACAACAGCAGAGTCTGCAGACGAGACGTCCCTCCCCCCTAAGTACAGTGAAAATGGACCCAAGCGTGGGGTCAGAAAGGACCCAGCAGATGCACTTCCGTTTTTGTAGACGCAGGCCACTAATGCATAAATAGACATTGTGTTTAGTTTTCATTCCATGTCCTGAATGTAGTTAAACATTTTCCAAAACACACCAGCTGCCACAAGAAAAGAGCTTGTAGGTTATATATTTAGATTTTCAGGCATTTGTTCATAGTCTGCCTTTCCCAGCAGACTGTGACACTAGAAGAGACAGATTAAGACTGATGGAAAAACCCAGACAAAGCCGGTCACTGTCAACAGCTGTGAGGTGGAGGAACTGGTTAGGTCTGCTTGTTCTCTAATTCCCACCTATTATCACCTATAACAGCACTTTCCATTTGTGCCTAAATGCTGTCAACCAGCCACAGAGATAATAATCTTCTTTCTCTGTATGTCCTTAACGGGAGAGCTAATAATCATTTGTTGCATTTGTTAAGTGCTTTTCATTATTGAGGAATAATGAAAATAATAATAATAAAGAAGAACAAAATAATAAATATATAAATAAAAGAACTATCAGATAAAAATAAATAAATAAATATATATATATATATAAACAGACATCTTCATATTTGTTAGTACTACTTCACCAAAAATTACAAAAATAACAAACTGACAAAGGTAATCAGCATCCACCATTTTATATTCTAATTAGACTTTTCTTTCAATTTTCTACTCAACATAATATTGTCAATCATAAAACAAATGAAAATGACAAGAACAAAAATGTAAAACTAATTTGCACAACCAGGTAGTTTGGCCCACTCTTCCTGATCAAACTGCTCCAGCTGTTTCAGGTTTGATGGGTGCCTTCTTCTGACTGCAAGTTTCAACTCTGTACATAGATGTTCAATAGGATTCAGATAAGGATTTATAGAATGCCACGTCTTCAAGATACAATTCAAGGTACACTGTGCCAGACCAGGAAACCAGCCCCTAAACATAATCAAGCTTCCTCCGTGGTTCATTGTAGGTATGGTGTTCTTTTCTTTGAAAGCTTCATTTTGTCTTCCATGGAGCCCACTTTCACTCAAAAAGTGACGGATGGCCCAATCTAAAACTGACGTACTTTCACCTTGGAGTTCAGCTTGTATTTCTTTTAAAGTAATATTTTGTTATTTTTCTACCATTCACACTTTCCTTCTGTTCAGGGATGGTGGCTACGGTTCCAAGGACCATGGATATTCTTAATAATATTTGCAACTATTATATTCTTTCTGATCTCCTCAGACAACTCTCTCCTTTCTCTGGTCCATGTTTAGTGTGGAAGTTGTTCTAAATCCAGTGTTCTACCTCATCCATGCAGTTGGACTGTGTTGACATGGCAGATGTTGTGTCAGGTTTGGTTTTAATGTTCGCCTGTGTGTCAGTAGCAGTGAAATTAAACACTGTGATGTCTGAACATCTGGCCAAGTAGGAGCATGTAATGCAGGAAAAGAATGGGTCTTAACACCGACTCTTGTGGGACACCACAGGTAATGTGAGCTCCTCTGATCTTGCCACACCGACAGAAACAAACAGACAGTCCCTAAGATGGCAGTGTGCTCTAGATGAATGGTGTGATCTACTATCTCAAAAGCAGCACTGAGGTCCAGAAGAATCAGAAGGGAGTGGGATCCCGTCTGAGCAGATTTTAAACAACCTTTACCAAAGCTGTATCTGTACTATGTATCTCTGTACTATGTATCTCTGTACCATGCATTGGCATGAAGCCAGAATGAAAAACCTCATAAAGCTGGTTAGAGTGAAGTTAATTTGTCACAATATTCTCTGGAAACCGGAGGTTTTCTGAAGGAAAAGGACTAGGGTCAAAAGGACTAGGGTCAAAAGGACTAGGATGTTTTCATTAAAAAAAATATTCTAGCACAGTAGCAGGTGTCACCAGAGCAATGTCACAAGCAGACGTAAAAGACAGAAAAAAGCAGTAAAGCAGACTCACCTGATAATGACACATTGATTCTCACGGTCAATCATCATGTTTCGGTACATATTGTCTGCCAGGGCGTAGATGTGAGGAGGATTCTCATACTGGGCCTGGGGTTCAATAGAACACACGATCAAAGAATATCTCAACACATAAACCACTGAGTGGTTCCATTAGCTGGGTCCTAAATGAAGAACTGACAGACGAGAAAAGTTGCAGCAACAAAGGAGCAAGAATAAAGAGTATTTAATGTAATGCATTAATTAATTACATAAAACTTGGCTAACAGTTTTTATCAAGCATTACGAGTTAACATCTGATTTCCGAGCCAAAAACCCTGTCCATTCACTAGCCAAGAACACTTCCTTACAGACTTAAACATGCAGGAATTACCAGGCCCAGTCATTGGATAAAGCAAGATTGGAACCATTGGATAAGGCAAGATTGGAACCAAACCTAACCCAGTTTATCTGAACCACACCTAACCCAGTTTATCTGAACCAAACCTAACCCAGTTTATCTGAACCACACCTAACCCAGTTTATCTGAACCAAACCTAACCCAGTTTATCTGAACCAAACCTAACCCAGTTTATCTGAACCACACCTAACCAAGTATATCTGAACCACACCTAACCCAGTTTATCTGAACCACACCTAACCAAGTTTATCTGAACCACACCTAACCCAGTTTATCTGAACCAAACCTAACCCAGTTTATCTGAACCAAACCTAACCCAGTTTATCTGAACCACACCTAACCAAGTTTATCTGAACCA
>JACXGK010010205.1:0-18380 GCA_016801125.1 Novumbra hubbsi | reverse complement strand
GTCCGGTATTGTATTGTTTCACATCAAGTGTCGGATTACAAAAAAAGTAAAAAAAAAAAACAGAAGTGTCACTTCTCAAATAATATTTTTTGAAATGTATGCCTAAAGCCATGTAATGTAATTGAATACATCAGTAATGTTAACAATGGTAAAGGAAAACCTATTTCTCTATGGTGTACATATCATCTTCTCTGTATCGCTTCTGGGCCAGGACAACACCTTGTTCACAGAACTCCCTAAATAGATTCCCAACACAGGGGTTGGGTGCAGATCAGGAGAGCATCATCTTATCCTATAAAGGCTAATCTAATCGTGACGGCCTTGCATACACAATGACAGCTGTGAGAGAACAAAGCGTTCTACTGGCCAAGAAGTGATACAGAAAAGATTGAAGGATAAGAAAGTGTAACACCCTCTCTTCACCCTGGTTCGAATTCTATTGTTAAGGAGACTCATTTGTTCAATAACATTAAATGGGTTCATACATAACGTTGGCCTGCATTTGAATACTTTTCATTATTGTTAACCTATTTTAACAGTCCCCCCTTTTATAACTACAGTGCTCCAAAATCTTTAGAAAATTCAAATCAGACCAAGATCTTCACTGTACATTGGCTGTTCCAACTTGCAGGAATTTCCTCATGGCAACTCGCAAAATGTGACTCAGTAGTGTGTATGGCCCCCACATGTCTGGGCATACTCCTGATGAGACAACGAATGGTGTCCTGGGGATCTCCTCCCAGATCTGGATCGGGGTATCAGCAAGTTCCTGGACAGCCTGTGGTGCTACTTAGAGTCATCGGGTGCACAAAAAATAATGTCCCAGAGGTTTTCAATTGGATTCAGGTCTGAAGAACGTGAGGGCCAGTCAATGGCATCAATGCCTTCCTCATCCAGGAACTGCCTACACACTCTGGCCACATGAGCCCAGGCAATGTCCCGCACCAGCGTCTGAGGATTTCATCCCGATAACTCACAGCAGTCAGAGTATTGTTGGCTAGCATTTGGAGGTCAGTGTTACCCAAGGATTTGCTTCCCCAGACAATCAGTCACCCACTGCCAAAGCGGTTATGCTGGATGATGTTTCAGGCAGCATAATGGTCACCACGGCATCTCTAACTTCTTTCACATCTGTCATGTGCTCAGTGGGAACCTGCTGTCATCTTTGAAAAGAACCTTGAACCAATAGCGGACCTGCCAAGGTTCCACTAGAGCAGTATTCTCAACCTTTTTTGGGCCAGCACCCCCCTAGCCATTATCCAGGTCCCTTACCGTCCCCCCATCAAATAAGGTGTAGGGATCACGGCCCTGTTAATTTCCTTATCCCGATGTCACTCCGGGATTGGGCATGCCACTTCCCATATTACCACCGTTCTACCCATTGCGCCCACCTGCCACCTATAGCCCACTAAAATTGTGGCTGCTTTTCCTGGCAAAAAGACTGCTGATGGTGCTCCTACTGTGCTTCTCTTTCAGGGCCTGGAGGAAGGGACGCTCCATGTTAGCTGTGACATTTTTCTTACGTTGCTTGCTTGTTTCCATTGCAAAAAGTTGAAACCAACTGCGCAAAAGTATCAAATTTGCCCGAGTAAAGTAGTGTAACTTAAGTGCCAGAATTAATTTGGCAGATTTTTGAATGGAGTTTGGTTTGAAACTATTTTGTACTAGACAAAATAAACTTCTTTCATGTTCCATGTTTTGTGCTTTTGCATTTTATTTTATTCATAGACCTATTAACAATTAATAATATTAATGTTTAATGTAGACTGAGCGGTGTGCCATTCGAAATCAAGCCGCTTGGCATTGATTGGCGTTGCTGTAATCCGCTTGGCAGGTGTCTGGTCGTAGAATATTGTTTATGTTTTATTGAATATGCTAGTTTGTGTTCATATGCTTTGGCAACGATGTATGCAGTCATGTCAACATATTCCTCTTGTAAATGTTTCGGCACTGTTATAACAAGACTGCATCCCCCAGATAATTGAACGCTTTTAAGAGAAATACATTCTTCCACGGGCAATACCAAGAAAAAGAGCGTCCAGAGTGTATTTTTACAGACGATACTCTGACGATGCTTCTGTTCTCACGAAGGCAGCAAGGAGCTGCGCCACAAGAACCTGACAGAAACACTGAAAGGAAGAGGTGTTACGATACACCGTAATGTCCAATCGCAGTGGCGTAAACAATAGTTACCGGGAATGTAACTCCGGTTATATGAGAGGAGCAGAACCCCCTAGAGGGCGTTAGCTCCTAGTGGTTTACCCTCGCCGCGTAGCGGCCACACTGAGCAATTCAAATGCACTTACCATGGCTCAGCCAATCGGGGCAAGCCTGCCCCCTATGCATAGTTGAGCTTACCCTCAGAACATCCTCCCGATAAAATTATTCAGCGAGAATGAACGAGGCCGGCAGGGCATCAAGTCTAAGGGGCTCCGCTCCACTCATATAACCGGAGCCCCCTAGAGGGCGTTAGCTTCTCGTGGTTTACGGCAGAGCTACGCAAGCCAAAAATGTATTCCCTGCCGGTCTCAATCAAGGGACCCCGCAGTGACATTCATAGGTCGACCACTCTCTCTAGGATAAGGAGAGTGGTTTCCCCTGCCCAAGCGCACCTACACTTCCCCAAACTGTTAAAAACAGGAAGAGGGAGATAAGCGCGAGCTGTCGTGCTCTCAGAGCCTGAAAGTACAGATAAACAAAAACAGCGAGACCATGGCGACACTATAAGTGCACCACAATGGGAACGAACCCGGGTCCCCTGTTCTAATGCGAAGCAATACATTTGCACAGCCAGTGAGACAACCTCTTTTTAGAAATGGGCCTAACAAGCGACCTATCGCCGTGGCACACAAACAACTGTGGGGAAAACCAGACTCTCTTCGTGCGTTCCACGTAATGTGCCAGCATGCGAACGGGACAAAGAAGGTGCCGTCTCCCCTCCTCAGCATCTCCGTGCGGAGGAGGGCAAAAGCATGCAGTTTGATCACCCGAGATCTAAAAGAGCTCATAATGATCTTAGGCATAAACGTGGGGTTCGGCCACAACACTGCCTTGCTTAAATCACCATTGATAATGAAGATCAGTCACTCGTTTGGCAGTGCACAGCGCCATGAGTGAAAGAGACTTCAAAGAAGCCTGTGTCAGTGGTTCAAACGGCGGCTCACAGAGTGCCGTCAGGACCATAGACAGCTCCCATTTAGGCACGACCACAGGGCGAAGGCGGCGCATGCCTGCAAGGAAACGCTTGACCAGGGGATGGCTGAACACAGACTTTTCCCCAAAACCTTCATGACACGCAGAGATCGCTGACGCGTAACCTTTGACGATCGAGGAAGATCTCTGCATATCGAAAAGATACTGTAGAAATGAAAGTATATTTTCCACCGGGCAACAGACAGGGTCTACAATGGACCCATTGCTCCAACGCTCGAACATCGCCCACCTGTTAGCGTAGAGTTTTAGAGGTGGAGTTGGCCCTCGCCCCTTGAATCATACGAATTACATCGGCAGACAGCCCTCGTACTAACCTGTCCCTTTCAGGAACCAGGCTGCCAACGGCCCACGTAACATTGGTGAACGTTCGATCGTGCCCTCCGCCTAAGACAGAGCATCCCGTTGCATAGGGAGGGGCCAAGGTGACCTCACCAGCATCTGTATCAACTCCGGGTACCAGACCGCTGCCGGGCGGTCCGGAGCTATCACAATTCTGGACAAACGATCCACCTTCACTTGCGCCAACAGACGGGCAATGCATGTCTGTTGGGGAAAAGCTTAAAGCAAACCCATCGGCCATGGATGGTGAGCGAACACATCCGCCCCGAGGGGCGCACAGTCCTGGTGTCTCAGAGAGAACCAAAGTCTGCATTGAGCATTCGCCCTCGACGCAAACAGATCCACTTGCGCTTCTCCAAACTTCTTCCAAATGCGGGAGACGATGCAGTCGTCCTCTCTCGCGACATCATATCTGCCCCCACATTCAAGATCCCTGGAATGTGTACGGCTGATAGAGAACGCAATCGGCTGTGAGCCCAAAGCCATAGGCGCCTCGCTGACAGGTGGAGCGCAGGAGAGCCCTGTCGATTTATGTATGCCACCGTCGTCCGATTGTCCAAACGAACCAGGACATATTTGCCCTCGATTAATGGGGCGAAGCGGGTTAGTACCAAGAGAACCGTCTCGAGTTCTAGCAGGTTGATGTGGCGGCGAGCATCTGGCCACACACCCCTCACTGCACGACCCTGACACACACCGTTATAGCCCCTGAGTTCAGATGGAGACCCAAATAGGACACCTGCTGACTCGGCCACGGTGCACTTTTTGACCAGTTCACCGCCAGTCCCAGGTGTGAGAACTGTGTCACCACCTGTGCGGTGTGCGCCATCGCCAGCTCTGCTGACGACGCCTTTATCAGTAGATCGTCCAGGTAAGCCAAGACCCTGATACCCGTCCTGCGTAAAAGTTCCAACGCCGCCTCCACACATTTGGAGAATGTGCGCCGGGCGAGAGCGAACCAGAATGCCATCCTGGTATATTCGTATGCCGTGCCCTGAAAGGCGAACCTGAAGAACTTCCTGTGTCGAGGAATTATCGGCACGTGAAAGTATGCGTCCTTCAGGTCTATGCTCGTCCACATTTGGGAGGGCGGATTCCAACAGGCGCTTTGTGGTGAGCATCCGAAATGGTCTTTTTGCCACGCATCTGTTGAGTATGCGTAGGTCCAAAATCGGCCTCACTCCTCCTGTCTTTTTCGGCAAAAGAATGTAGGGGGAATATAACCCGCTCTCTCTGCGTGCCTCCGGGACCACCGTGATCGCGCCTTTCAGGCGGAGCTCTGTTATCTCCGAAGACAAGGCTGTCACGTATTTTGGTGATGTCATGGCCGTCTCCAACTCCGCCCCGAAATGGGGTGGGGGCCGACGTAATTGCACTGCGTAACCCTTTGGTATTGTGCAATCGAGCCATGAGCATAGAGTGCAACTTATGCGCCATTCCCCGTAAGGCTGGGAGAACGGGAGAATGTTTAGCTGAGGAGCATCCCTCAGGAAAACCTCGTAGGTAGCCCTCGCCCCTGCCGCTGTCAGGCTCCCCCTCCCCCGCGTCCCCCGTCTGTTCTAAATCAGGAAGGGACGTGGGGACTTTGTCACCCCAAAACAGAGAAGGGTCTTCAATGGGATTCGTACCTTGATCTCTTATTTGAGAGTTGGGAAATTTCACCATTGCCCTACCGGAGGCAGTGTTGACAACAGCACAGGCAGTCAACGATCCCGGCAACACTAAGAGAGACCATTTCGACTGTGATGTAAGCGAGTTGCCCAGGCAATGACGCTTTGGGTAGGAACTCAGATAACTCGCCGTCCGGCGTGCACTCTCCACCGAATTCACTGGACGGTCGTGCGTGGCTAGGGAAAGCCGATTTGCCAGTGGAGCAAAAGGCAACTTCGCCTCAGCTCTTTGGCGACGCGAACAAACGCCCCTGTTGAGAACCACTGCACTAGAGTATGTCGGGCCCTCATGCCACCCTCATAAAGTCTGTTTCTGACAGACTGTTTCTGCACATCAGTAGCCTGCTACTTGTAAGGCTCTGGCAGTGCTTTTCCTGTTCCTCGTCGCACAATAGACCAGATACCGATCCTGGTGCTGGGCTCCACTGCACCTGTTGTCACTTTCATTTGCAACAAAACAGGTAACATTGATTCACAATTGCTTATGTTTCCTAACTGGACAGATTCATGTCCCTGTTGCAAGTGTTCTCACCTCACCGTGCAACACTGAACAATATCAATTGTGTAAATAAATGGCACACTGAACAAAAATGTTAGCACTATTATGAATAGAGCCAAGTGCCCCAACAGACTCCTTGACTAACAAGGAGGTAACACTATCACTAACAGCATTTTTTCTGACGAAAGAGCAATTTGCAGCAGTTTCCAACTAAGGAGATTATTAATTGATTTTAATTTCCCAGAGTAGGTACGGCAAGCAGACTGAATAAGTCTCCTTGGCGTTTTGGTTTGGCTACCCTGGAAGGGAATCATACATTACAGATTGGTCAAAGACTGTGTTGCTGCTAATTGGAAACAAAACTATTTCATCAGAGAATATCAGAGTTTTGACATCGACACAGTACTCAATACTTCTACACTGATGATGAAGATAACACTCAAAGTGGTGCTATTTCCTAGTAACCATGCAGCAACAGATGACTGCCATAGCCAGGATCCACTGGTGACAAGACAGTCCAAGGGATACAAATAGATAATGAATAAAAATGCACATTAATCTGGCGGAATATTGGAGTTACCCAGCACTGTGACACGTACATCAGATATGTAAAGTTTTGTTTATAATCTATTAGTAGAATCATTATCAGAACTTTGATAGCCATAAAATGTTTTTTTTTTTAAATGGATTTTTTTTCAGATGGATTTCACAAGACTGGGATTATAAAATGTCCATCTGTTTTTCACAGATACTTTAAAGAAATTGGTAAGGGTGTGGGCTGAAAAACCCAGTCAGTATCTGAAAAGATCAGAGTTTGCCATCTGCAGCGCCAGACAGTTGATCTGACTGTTGGAATATTGTCCCACTCCTCATCAATAAATCTGCAGAGTTGAGTGATTAAGTTCAATATACATTTTTCTCTTATCATTTGTGAGTTTTCTACCTTTTTCCTTAATGATGTGTACATGTGTGTTACATATTTGTTATAACCCAGTGAAACAGGAAGTCACTGAAGATCACAAAACAGTTCCTTAAAACCAAGATTAACTTAAATATGCTTAAAATTGTGATATGGAGATAGGAGGACCAAGGCGCAGAGAACTGTGTAGCGAGGTTTTCTTTATTAACTGCCTTGTACAGGTCTACATACGCGTCCGCTACGTGAGGTAACACAAACGTGCTAGAAGCATGGAACAATAATCAAAATGTCCACAGACGATTGGGATGCACACCAGTGCTGTAGTACGTCTGTACGGAATTCACATAAAACAAGTAACAATCACGGACACTGAGACAAGACACAATAGGGCTTATATACCTGGTCAACAGTCAACACCTGTTAGGAATCAGGGAGGGATGCATTCACAAGACATGGGAAAAACAGGACAAAACACACACAATGGCGACTAAAGGGCCGGCAACGTCAAACGCCGGGTCGCTACGTGACCAGAGTAGGGCCCATCCCTAGATGGCAACGTGACAAAAATAAATGCTGGAAAGTCAATGCAGATTACATTTTGTTTGACTTCCAAGAATCATTCTGTTTTTGTTCATTTTCCTTAGTTCATTTTTTCATTTAAACTCTTTTTGGTTATATCCTGTTAATACAATTATTTGGAAAATGTGGTTGACACTCCGAAAGACAAAATCAACTGAGAATGTATATGGAATAGACATTGGTAAGCTGTTTACGTATGGCATTTCAGCCTGATAATCACAAACAGACAACTGACTACAACAGACCCAATAGATGCATCACTGCAGTAGAAAGATCATGATCATTGACATTTGCTTTCAAGCAGCAGAGCTCAAACAAACTGCGTTAAAATACTGTAACTGGTAATTAGTTAAGCGTTTTAACGATCACTAGATGGGGTAATTAAACCTAGATGGGGTAGTTGTTTACAATTCAGTTAATTATCTGTTTCTACTTAAGTTCATTTGTTAATAAAGGCATAAATAGGCTGAAAATTGGGTGATTCTACCTTTCTGAAGCCTCAAAAAATAAAGATACATTTTGACCTTTACTGCATTTATTAAAACTGAAACTGCACATATGACCTTAATTTATGCTGTTTGATGTGAAAGATGTATCACACAGGATGTTGTTGTGGAAGTGTATTAGTATTTCACAATCATCCAGATCAGTGTTTCTTAACGGGGCGGTACCGATTTCAGGGGAGAACGGAAGGTGCTGGAAGCAATATTTTGGAAAGGAGGTCGCTGAAGAGCCCCTGGGGGATTTTTGTTTTAAGGCGAGTTTAAACCGAAAAGAATCACAACAATACAAGTTTAAAGTTTTAACTGTTTGTGAAAAACTGTGGTCTGCAACAACGAAATCTTCCAGTTTACAACACTGCAACTGGACGAGACGGTGTATCAAAACTCTTCTCTTTAATGTTTCAGTTTGCTTCATGTGGCTTCATGCAGCCGTCACGGGAACAGGGCATCAGATTATGTAAACATTCCCCCACATGGCATTTACAGTATTTTCTGATTTCAGCAAAATATATTTTTCTGAAACCTTAAAAAAAAAACTGAAAACGAACACTATTATTTGGTATTACCCGTGGAAAACTTTTTCTCTCTTAATAGCGTTCACGACTGCAATACAACATTGCCAAAGTGGTTAAAGTAAGATTTGAATGTTAAAATGCTAACTTTTTGATTGGCTGCTGTTTGTGATACCTAATTAAAGTTGAATTTGGTTGCAACACCTGTAAATACAATGGCTTTTTGGTTTTGTGAGAGTTTAAGACAATGCAGAGTGATGTGTGCAATGTGTGTGAGGAGACTATACACACACTTACATCCCCCATGTGTTTTGTCTGTCAAGGGAGACCTATTTTGGGACCATGCCAAAGGTATATAAGTTTGGGTTATTGAAGGACAAGCTGAAGGTAGCCAAGTGCAACATCGATAACATCTTCATGTACTGATTATTTTGTAATTAAAAAACAACGAACGCTTCCTTACCTGACTCGGGTCTATTATTATTCTGAGAAATCTACCAGAAGCCAACAGATGGTGACGTGACCCGGATGAGTTAGGTTCTGATATCCACCACATCGAAATCTATTGCTGATCAGAAGGAGGAGATTGCTGACGGTGCACACCCATTTGGGGGGTTGCTTTCCTCATCCTCTGACAGTGTTTGGTGAGTCAGAATCTACACCTTTTAAAGAACCAATGGTCAGGTTATATGTTGTTATAGTACATGCATGAGTAACATTTTCAAAGATATGATTTATGTTGAGTAATCAGGGGGTTTGAGTCCCTTCTGAATACGAGCGCTTACTAGGTAGTAAGTGAGTTTAAAATACTTATAAGTGAAAACCTTCCCATACCATCTGGAGTCTTTGCTAGGCGGTTAGCAGATAGACGCGTATGGGTGAATGTGTAAAGGTGTGTGTGATAAAACTTGTCAAAAGCAAGTTCCCCCTTTTGTAACAGTGTACAAGTAAGGTGAAGTAAAGAAAATGACGTCTTTAATTGAAAAAACAACGTTAGAAAACAATGGGACTGCAGCCCCTGACGTTCAACTGGATGAATTACAAAGACAAGCCGGTCGTTGACTGGGTTATCAAAACTTGAATGGAATGGAATGAATGACAAAGACAGTCATGGAAGAACCGTGAAGATAAAAGAATGTGATGGGGGGTCAGATGAACCAAAAGTTGAACTGGATGAGTTAACAAAAGGATTTGTAAAGTTTAGAAAGGAATTGGTGAAGTTGAAAGTTGGAAAACCATCAACAGACACTCAAAGTTACAAACCAGGGAAATGACACTAACATGGAATCCTGGGACATTTGTAGAATGAGTGTCACAAGAAGAAAAAGAATCAAAAGACAATAGCCAGACCTGATATTTGGGCCAAAGAAACTGCAACAACTGACATCAAAGATGAAGAAATATTTCCCAGATGGGGATTACATTTGGACTCTGATCAAGGAACTCACCTTACTGGGACAGTTTGTCAGGAGGGAGCTTGACTCCTGGTCACAGACAGGCAACTACATTGCTTTCATCATCCCCAACCAAATGGTCATGTGGAATGTCAAAACCTGGTTGTGAATAACAGAAACACTGTACAGAGACTTTAGGAGTGAAGTGGGGAGGACTTTACCAATTTTTACTTATCACCAGATCAGCAGTACAGATTGAGGGTAAATTAAGATGGACACATGTTACTCAGTGCAAAATAGTACAACATGACGGAAAGCAGAGCCTTGAGACTAAAGAACCGGTTGCAATAGGCACCGGGGGCCCATCTCGGGAGGAAGAAGAAGGATGAGTAAAACCCCAAGAACACCATCTCGACCGTGAAGCATGGAGGTGGAAACATCATTCTTTGGGGCAAAGGGGACAGGACGATTGCACCGCATTGAGGGGATGATGGATGGGGCAATGTATCGCAAGATATTGGCCAACAGTAAGCTGTAAACCTCGTGGCTGGGTCTTCCAGTATTACAACGACCCAAAACACACAGCCAGTGCAACTAAGAAGTGGCTCCGTAAGGTCCTGGAGTGGTCTAGCCAGTCTCCAGACCTGAACCCAATAGAAAATATTTGGAGGGAGCTGAAAGTCTGTTTTGCCCAGCGACAGCCCCGAAACCTGAAGGATCTGGAGAAGGTCTGTATGGAGGAGTGGGCCAAAATCCCTGCTGCAGTTTGTGCAAACCTGGTCAAGAACTACAGGGAGCATATGATCTCTGTAATTGCAAACAAAGGCTTTTCTGATGTATCAAATACTTATGCAATAAAATGCAAATGAATTACTTAAAAATCATACAATGTGATTTTCTGGATTTTTGTTTTAGATTCCGTCTCTCACAGTTGAAGTGTACCTATGATAAAAATTACAGACCTCTACATGCTTTGTAAGTAGGAAAACCTGCAAAATCGGCAGTGTATCAAATACTTGTTCTCCCCACTGTATATGTATAATAATCTATGCAGTCCAGAGGATATAGAACAATTTATGCTAGGAGACTACACCGGTTTTAAGATGACAGTCCGTGCTTCATGAACTCATTTTGGACTATCACTTGGACTTTCTTTTCCTAATGGAACCATGGCAACAACCAGATGATACTCACCATAGCTACCTGTGCCAACCCGGTCTCACCGGCCATGGTGGTGACCTCCCTGTTCTGCACAAATACAATTGTACAATAACCACACTGGCTCCTCCCTCATTCCTCAAATTTCAATACATCACCTATAAATTCTCATTTCCCCCAAACCACTATTTTACTCTCTGTCTTTCTAAAACAGATGAATAATTTCTATCTGAGCTAGCTGAACAACTCACCATTGCAGTATCACTTGACCCTTTCCTTCTGCTGCTTGGTGACATATCCCCGTCAACTGTCCCAAGTCCAAACCTACCTATGATTTCACTGCTGTCCTGGACTGCTTAAATATCACCCAACATGTTCATTTTCCCACCCACATCAAGGGCCACATTCTTGTCATTGTCTGCTCTGTTTATCTCGACAACATCAACATCTCCTTTTCACTGTTCCCGTAGACCGACTCATTTTACTCAAACATACCACACACTGAGAAACAACTCATCTTTTTTTGCAACATAAGCGGTTCACCCCCGAAACTCTGATGAAATCTGCCCTTTCCCTGAACCATAACCTGAAAAGCTAATAAACCAGTTCACCACTACACTGTCTGTCTCCCTCAACTACATGGCCCCACTTTAAACAATTTTTTTTTCCATCACCCTGGTTTACATCTGAGCACCGTGCTATGAAGGTAGTCAGCAGTTCTCTCAAATGCTGGACTAGAACTGGTGTAACTGTCCACACTGAAGCCTATAAGCTCCACCTCTACATTCATGTTTGCAAGCCTTAGTACATTGAGTGATATTAGTGACAACAGAAAGGGAATCTGATTTCTGATATTGAAATAAACAAAACTGCATTTGTAACGTACACATTAAACAATTACATTTTAAATTGAACTTGAATATAATGCAGTCCCAGGGTGAGCCGTGATTGACTGCAAAAACTGAGAATATCCAGTGATGTTAGTCGGCTTTTCATAGGCGAGTGTCAGGTCGTTCTGAAGCATGGTCCTAGGGCTCAGGTCCTGCTGATTTGAGCAAATGAGACAAAGAGAAATTAGAGCAAGTATATCTACATTTAAACTGACCATAGGCCAAACGTAGAGTATTACAGCAGTTATTGAGACTGATATCGGGGGACCCAGGAAACACTGCAGCACCATTTAAAAGGTATTATTGCAAAGCATACAGTGCATCCGGAAAGTATTTACAGTGACTTAAAGGTTTTCTCATTTTATTATAATACTGCCTTAATTCTAAATTAATTAAATTATTTTTCTTCTCAATATTCTACACACAATACCCAATAATGTCAATGTGAAAAAGGTTTGTTCATTATTTTTAATAGATTTGCAAAAATTAAGAATAAAAATATAAACATGTACATAAGTATTCACAGCCTTTGCTCAATTCTTGGTTGAAGCACCTTTAGCAGCAATTACAGCCTCAAGTCTTTTTGAGTTTGATGCTGCAAGCTTGGCACACCTATTTTTGGGCAGATTCTCACATTCTTCTTTGCAGGACCTCTCAAGCTCCATCAGGTTTGATGGGGAGCGTTGGTGCACAGCCATTTTCAGATCTCTCATAAGATGTTCAATCAGGTTCAATTCTGGGCTCTGGCTGGGCTACTCAAGGACATTCACAGAGTTGTCCCGAAGCCACTCCTTCGTTATCTTGGCTGCATGCTTAAGGTCGTTATCCTGTTATTCCCCAGTCGGTGGTCCATAGAGCTCATTAGCAGGTTTCCATCAAGGATATCCCTATACATTGCTGCATTCATCTTTCCCTCGATACTGACTACTGTCCCAGTTCTTGCTGCTGAAGAACATCCCCACAGCATGATGCTGCCACCACCATGCTTCACTGTAGGGATGGTATTAGTAAAGGTGATGGTCAATACCTGGTTTCCTCCAGACATGACGCTTGGCATTCAGGCCAAAGAGTTCAATCTTTGTTTCATCAGACCAGAGAATTTTGTTCTCATGGTCTGAGAGTCCTTCGAGTGCCTTTTGGCAAACGCCTTTTATTAAGGAGTGGCTTCCGTCTGGCCACTCTACCATACAGGCCTGATTGGTGGAGTGCTGCACAGATGGTTGTCTTTCCGCAAGGTTCTCCTCTCTTCAAAGAGCAACGCTAGAGCTCTGTCAGAATGAGTACTTGGTCACCTACCTGACTACGGCCCTTCTCCCCCGATCACTAAGTTTGGCCAGGCAGCCAACTCTAAGAAGTCTTGGTAGTTCCAAACTTCCTCCATTTACGGGTGATGGAGGCCACTCTGCTCATTGGGACCTTCAATGCAGACATTTTTCTGTACTCTTCCCCAGATCTGTGCCTCTATACAATCCAATACAGTCTTGGAGGTCTTCAGACAATTCCTTGGACTTCATCTCTTGGTTTGTGCCCTGACATTCAATGTCAACTGTGCAACCAAATCATGTCCAATCAACTGAATTTACCACAGGTGGACTCCAATCAAGTTGTAGAAACATCTCAAGAATGATCAGTGGAAACAAAGGATGCACTGGAGTTAAATGTTTTGTGTCGTGGCAAAGGCTGTGAATATTTATGTACATGTGATTTTTTTTATTTTTAATAGATTAACATTAGAATAACATTTTTCACGTTATCATTATAGGGTATTGTATGTAGAATGTTGAGGGAAAAAATATATTTAATCAATTTTGGATTATGGCTGTAACAAAACAAAATGTGGAAAAAGTGACATGCTAGTGAATCCAAATGCACTACACACCAAGTAATGTGGTAAGTGGCATCCCAATAGAGACTGGACCCTGCCAGGTAAAGATAGCAAGAGCGGTTCATCAATAGAACCTTGGTATCCACCTTCACAACCCTTGGTCAGACACTCTATCCGAAACAACCCTTGTTAACTCCATCCTAAACAATTCAGTACATCAATCTAGTCGTAAACATAACAGAACATGAACTTAGTCTAACACTACTGTTCATCAACATATTCAATAATTAGACTATGCGGTACATCCTAGACCACAGTAAACAAAATAAAATAAGACACTGTTCAGTTACTAAACCTAGTCTTATTATAAAAATATTATCAACCTATCAACCTATCAGTACAGGGCTCAACACATTCAATCAAAAGTATTTATAAAGCCCTTTTAACATCAGCAGTTATCACAAAGTGCTTTTACAAAAACCCCAAGGAGCACAAAACAACAAAAACTCTATGGAGGACAATGGATTTTAGAAAGAAACCCAGAGGGGAACCAGGCTCGGAGGGATGACTAGAACGCTGTGCTAGGTGATGTTTAAGAGTAAAATTTATATTTTATATATTGATATGGACTATGTCTAGAGTCTATATCGATAGACAGCCAACTAACAACGCTAACGCCAACTTGTTTCCCTAGACAACTAACGCAAATTCTGCCTTCCACAAACGACCAAGTAGCCAATCAAAATATGACCGTTCGAACTTACCGTCGACGTTGGTACTGTAACTGCGCGTTTAAACACATAACTGCGGTTCTTTCTCTTGTAATTCAAGCATGAAAGGAATAAAATTGTGTCCGAACTGAGTGGTCATAGTGTACTCAACCTGTTGCACTTTTTAATGGCCTGGTAGTTCGACATCATCTACTTCCTGGGTGACAAAGTTGTTTTGAAACAAGTATAAAACTCAATGCAATATTCAAACAATGTAATTGTTGTTTCATTCAATTCATTCACTCTACATTCAGTTTTGTTTATTTCAATATCTGAATTCAAATAAAATTTCTGGTGACACTAATATCGCGGCATATAATATATGCACTTAAGCCTTAATGTTCATTAGCTCACATTAAGGAAGCATTGAGTAGATTTCTTGGTTGGCCATGAAGTAACATTTAGATCAGTCTCAGTGATTTTGAAGAGCAAACTATGAATAGAATGGCGATGTTGTAGAAACCGAGGTGAAATCAATGAATAAACACAGCTTTATACCCCTACTTAGGTTAACAAGAATGATCGAATTGTTTAATATAACCGTTTGGAATAGTGAACAGTTGGCCATTCTCCGGTAGGTCGTCATTGGTGCTCAGCGCATTACTGACACAAAAGAACAAATGGACTCGTAAGATTGGTACTTTAATGAACAACTCCAAAAGTGCGGTCAGTAGAGTCTAACTTCCCATCACCACTGGGAGTGGTTGCAAATACAACCTTGCCTCCCAATTGTTACCTGCCTTGATTGATGAAACAAAACATTCTTTAGCTTGCACAAGGCAAGCCAAGACAACAAAGTTAATAGACAGATGGGTCAAAGAAACATAAAGGTAAAACGTGCTCCCAACATTTAAAATTAGGGCTAGAAACTACCAAGGATTATTGCCATCTAATTTATGGACAAAGTTTAGACTGTTACCACAAATAAAGTGAAAAAACCAAAGCTACATCAAAAAACAACATTTTAGGCAATGGTAAAAAATATGTATTATGATTTTTATTGTAGCATCAAAAGGACATGTATACAACGAACCACATATGAAACACTTTCTATAAATAAATTCCAAATGTACATAAATGTAAAACATTTGCTTTCCATGCAGTTAGGCAGGGCAGCTGTCAGGTGGGGGAAGGAAAGGGGGATTGTCTGTCTCTGTCTGGTGTAACTGCCTTTTAATTCATACATTGTAGTGGTTCTATTTTGTCTTGGTTGTTGCTGAATACTCAGTTAAAATTAGGCAAATTGCTGTTGTCAAGATGGTTTACTTATGCATCCTTGCTTTATAAAAGACACATTTGAAAAAATTAAAATATTTTCCAAAGCAAAAAAAATAAAGGATATCCCTAAAAAAAAAAAGAATAGAGGGAAAAAAGCAACAGCCACATTCTGCGGTTAGACTTTAGCGACCTCTACGTGAATACGGGACTGAGGCTGGATGTCTCATTTCTTCACTTCGTGGGTTTCTGAGCAGAATCAATCAAGGCTGGTGTTTGATTGGTTACAATGGCTGTCTGGGTGACTTCCGTTTTTCTACTGGTCAAAACGCTCTGTATGCTCATTGTAAGCTGTTGAGTGAAACCAGGAAAGCACTGAGGGTTAAGTGGTTACAAGTTGAATGAAAACATGGGGAACAAAGTTATTTCTAATCAATGCTTACGGAATGCTGTTTTGCCAGAACGTTGTCATATATGGCCTGTCTTCGCTCCCGCTCCTTATCAATGCTAGTTTTCCAGTTCTGGGCCATAGCTCTTACATGGCCCTGCTCTAGACTTGGGTTTTCTTGCCACTGTACAAAATATGTCATTGTAATGCACCTTCCGCATGTCATGGAGGCATTGTTGTAATCTGAGAGACTAATGTCAAATGAATGGGACTATTGTCCTATTGAGGTTATACGAAGAACTACTATCATTCAGTATGAGGGACTTACCAAGCGCAACACATAATCATCCAATGAGAGGATCTGGATGGAGTGCAGCAATTTCAAGGCCTCTTTAACCTTCTCACGGCCAGCATTAATCATGTTCTGTCAGTCAGGAGAGATGTAATTCAAAGGATAAAGTGTCAACTAACAGATAATCTCAAAAAGAAACTTCAGAAACGGTGTGGTGGTGGAAAATGGGGGCTGAAACCTTGAGCTGCTCATTAGTCTTCTTGTACAGAGATGGCAGACTAACGACCACCCGAGTGCTGGAAGTAGGGAGGCTGGGAAGATTGGTGCTGCTGTTTGATGCCTGGTTCAAAATTGATGCGGCCTTTCATGGTGGAGAGATAAACATGTTTATACATCATTGTTACAACACTTCTTTTTGATGAGCTAGAGTTTCGGTGAGGAAGTTGCAATAAGTAAACACCATCGTTATTTCATGTTTTCAGCCGAAGGTAGAGACTACTAGGGTGCTTACCACTGTCCATCTGTGTTAGTAGAGTATTCTATATCAGTCAGTTTTTACCTCAGCTTCATACTCGGCCCAGGCAGCTTTCCGGTCAGCCTCACTGAGCTCCTCTTCCTCTTTGTGGTCCAGCAGGGACTCGTGTTCATGGTAGCACACAATCTGCTCCTTGCAGGTCTGTAGCAGCTCTGCCAGGACGATGTCCTGGGAAACACACACAGTTTGTCCTCATACACCGAGGTATATGTCTGACGATGTAACCATCATGTAGAGGTTGGGTGTAGCTCTGGTCACCTTGGGCAGCAACGGGGTGTTCCTCTTGCTTTTCTTCTCAGAGTTGGGGCTGTCTAGGAGGTCCGGTTCAAACATGTAGAGCTCTGTCAGTTCAAACAGGGTGAAGTGTCTCTGTATCTGCTGCTGGTCCACCACCCGGAAGGACAGAGACTGCTTAGCTACCTGTCGGTCGTAGATCTTCTCCTCCATAGTGCCCTGGAAAGAACCACACCTTTGATATATCATGGGCCACTGGGTTTGTTTGGGCTCTGGTGGAGTAACTTAGTTACTTTTTGGATTTTAAATGTCCTAAAAAAGCAATAACTCACGACAGGTTAAAAATTGTGGAAAACTGATTCATGGAAAAACCTGCAAAATACTGAAAATAATATAAAATGAATTAGTTTAGAATTTGCTTGCAGATCTTGGTAGATGCAAGCAGCTTTTTTGCTAATACGTATTTGCAATCAACATTAAAATAAGTCAAATATCAATCTTTTAATAGACCTATAAAGTCAAAGGGGCACAACCATGGTTTTCTATTTTCCAAAAGTCACCTTGTTCCATTGACCTCCCCGCTAAAGCTATATGAGAGAACTTGAATGAGTAATGCTCTGTCACAGCAAAAAGACATATTGAGTGATGCTCTGTCACAGCAAAAAGACATAATGAGTAATGCTCTGTCACAGCAAAAAGACAAAATTGGGGAACCCCGATTCTTTTGTGATGAACATCAGTCACAGGTTTTAAAGTTTACATTTACCGCCATATGTGAGTCGTGGGTAAACTGTCCAAGCAAACCAGACGTGTTCATCATTACTGTCACCCACCCACAAACAAGCAACTATGTCAGGGTAAATGGAAATACATGCTGTAGACAGCACCTAGACAATGTAGAATTGCAGAATCAGAGGCTAAGTCAACTATTTTGGGAGTGTTGCAGTAAAAACTAGGTCATTGATGACTCCATTACCCGCAATGTTAGAAAGAAGAATCAGCTGGTGATCATACAAGGGCTACTGACAGAGGCAAATTTGAGGTTGTCTAAAATGGCAAGTAAAGAAAAACCAACATGAAGTATCTCAATAAGGTGTTGGGCCACCGCGAGATGCCAGGACTGGTTCAAAACACCCTGGCATCGCTTTTTAATCTTTGGAACACTTCTATATTAATGTGGGATTGTGGTGATGGTGGAGGACAGAACGGTCTTACACAGTCTAAAATCTCCCTCCTTCCATCTAAGGCAGGGGTCTCAGACATGCGGCCCGGGGGCCAATTGCGGCCCGCGAGACGATATTTTGTGGCCCCCACCTTAATATGAAAGTTTAATGTTAGTGCGGCCCGCGAGTTTAATATGAATGGCACTTTACAGTGTTGTGTGCGGAGCTGAACGAACCTACCAATCATTGTGGGGTATATGGCTCTCGGGGGCGGGACATCGA
>JACXGK010010204.1:0-18376 GCA_016801125.1 Novumbra hubbsi | reverse complement strand
AACCCTGTCCTCCTCTATACCAGGCCTCCACTCAACCCTGTCCTCCTCCATACCAGGCCCCCACTCACTCCCTGTCCTCCTCCATACCAGGCCTCTACTCAACCCTGTCCTCCTCCATACCAGCCCTCCACTCAACCCTGTCCTCCTCCATACCAGGCCCCCACTCACACCCTGTCCTCCCCCATACCAGGCCCCCACTCACTCCCTGTCCTTCTACATACCAGGCCTCCACTTTAAAGGAAAAGTTGCAGAAGTTGCTCCCCAAGCTCATCAACAACCCAGTCGTTCAATTCTACCAGAACTACAAAGAAACACTCTGTGGTAGATCTGAATGTCCCTCATTTCAGTCTTTGTAGATCTCCAGATAATAGATAAAAGCTCAGAGCAGATGTTTAATACAAATGTTCAAAAGAAAACAATCAACTAGCTCCATTGAGTTGAATGCGATAAGTACAATATATGTTAATTTCATACGGATTAAAGGAAAAAATATTACATACAACTGATCAGCAACTCAAAAAGAAGTTATTCAAGAAAAATGTATATAAAAATATTTAAATCAATGAAAAGATCTTGAAATAGCGCAGCGATCACGCTAGGCTGCCATGAAAGGGGTCATCGCAACTGGAATGGCCAATTTGGAAGTACAATACTGACTGTATTGGCAAATGTGAATGTGTCATTTTTGGAGTTCGATCTACAGGCCGATGTCCAAACCAGTTACTTCAGTGATGTCCAAAACCATTGACACCAACGATGTCCAAACCAGTGACACCAGTGATGTCCAAACCAGTTACACCAGTGATGTCCATACCAGTAACACCAGTGATGTCCAAACCAGTTACACCAGTGATGTCCATACCAGTGACACCAGTGATGTCCATACCAGTGACACCGGTGATGTCCAAACCAGTGACACCAGTGATGTCCAAACCAGTGACACCAGTGTTTTCCAAACCAGTGACATTGACAGGAAGGTTAGGGGTTGAAGGGGTTAAGTTCACCGTTCCACTCAGTGCCCTGCTGCCCCGTGCCTCTACAATTATTGACATAGTGGCATATTCATCTGTGATGACTCATTGATATTCTGCTTCCACTCTGACTCTGTCTCCTCCACACCAACTCGGAGTCTGTGTTTCTGTGTGTGTGAGCTGTAATGTTTCTATATTCTATTATTTTCATTTTCTGCCCCGGCTTCTATGTGTCCATGAGCATATTTATTGTCACCCTTAATAAAGATGGTGTACAGATTAATATATGAAATAATGTCATTATTGTATATGTTGATATATCAACTATATCAACCAAAAAAACTAAAACTTTACATACTTTACTAAAATAATAAGAGCAGAGGTTTTGTGACTAATTAACAATTTCTGTGTGGATCTTGCTGTGTGCTTGGTGTCATTGAAAGGCCACTTGTAGCAACGTTCCACCTTTACACACAGGATAAGGTTGTTGGCTGGAATTTGACTGATGCTTCAGGCTGTCGGTTTTTCTCATCTTCCTATTAAATTCTCACAGTTTCTGTTAGATTGTAAAGAGTGTCAGTGAACTGTTCATCAGGTCTGCCCACAGATATTCAACATGGTTTCAGATGGAAGGCTATGGCCTGGGCCAATCTAAGACTTATCGATGCACAGATCATGGGAAGGGTACCCAAAAATCTACCCAAATATGTGTGTAGCATACAAGATCCCCCAAAACCCAGTAGCCTCAATCCTTCCTTAATGGAAGAAATCTGGAGCCACCAACACCTCCTGGAACTGCTCGTCCGTCCAGACCGAGCCATCCGGGGAGAAGGGCCTAGGCTAGGGAGCTCATTCTGATAGGTCTCCAGCACTCCTGTGTGAAGATGGAAGAACCATCTGTCTCAATACTTTTTGAATGCACCTATGTATAGAAAGACAGGTGTGTGCCTTTCTAATTCATGTCCAATGAATAGAGTTTGCCACAGCTGGTCTCCAACAAGTTCTAGAGGCCCGTTGAGGATGATAAAAAAAAACAGGGGACGCACCGAGAGCAAGTTGGAGTGCTATGGCAAAAGGTCTGAATACTTACGCAAGGTATCTCAGTTCTTCGGTTTTTAATTAATGTAAGCATATAAAAAAAAAAAACTTGTTTCAGTTTTTTCATTTTGGTGTATGTAGATGTTGATGTTGATGGCAAAAAGTCCATATTATATACTCATCATAATACATTTTAACACAACAAAGTGTGGAAAAGGGGAAGGCGTCTGAATACATACGAATATGAATGAATACGACGGCACTGTGCATACGTCTTCTACCAGCCATCAGTTTACCACAGAGCCCAGTGTTTTCAAGCAATCATCATTTGTCCTCCAAACTGCGCCGTCCAGTCATCTTTATATAAGGGTGCCGGTCATTTTGTCGACGTCTCTGTTTTCAGAGTGCATTATTATGCCAGGAACACGTCAGCGCGTGTCCACCGGTTGTTTCCCAGCCACCGTGCTCCTCTCCTCCATTACCCTACAAGAAGGAGAACCCTTTCCATGGGCCTTCCAGAGACAAAGCGAGATAAATGGAGACACGAGAGAGAGAAAAAGAAAAAAATTGCCATCTAAATGGCAGGTATCAGGCATGAGGATTTGTGATGTACCGTGCAGGGAAAAGGGAGGCCATTGTTTGGCCACGGTGTGTGTTGGAGAGGCTGGCCTGTGAGACCAGGGCCCTTCTCCTCTAATGAGGGGCTAATGTGTCTGTGGACCAGGGCTTTGAGTGATGAAGGGGAGGGGGAGAAGGAGAGGTGAGGCTGGAGGGGACTCATAAATTATATCCCTAATTCCCTTTAATTAAGGGAAAAGCACCTGAAAGCAGCCGCACAGAGACGCTACCTTAATGGAGAGCAGAGAGGACAAAAGAGAGGGATAAAGACAGAGAAATAGAGAGGTAAGGAGAGTGGGAGTGTGTGTTTGTCAGCCTGTAAGAGTGGCATAAAGAGACACTGTGTGCGTGTGTATATACGTGTGTGTGTTTTTGTGTGTCTGTACACAAGCTGTCATGGCACCATCCTCCCCTCTAGTGTAACGTGAGATGCCCTCTTGATGTTGCGTATGAACTTCTCAGCTGTAACTCCAGTATCGACTTGGCATTTCTCAAAGCTGAGCGGAGACATCGGCTAGGGAGAAAAGCCCATTTTCAGTTCTGTCAGAACCAGGCCTCCGTTCCAGCTTTCATAACCGCCGAGGCTGTTTATTAGCTGGACACCATTTCTGTCAGACCCAGGCCTCCGTTCCTGCTTTCATAACCGCCTAGGCTGTTTATTAACTGGACAACATTTCTGTCAGACCCAGGCCTCCGTTCCTGCTTTCATAACCACGGAGGCTGTTTAATAGCTGGACAATATTTCAAAATGCTATGACATGGAGATGTTATACACCACGTTTATCTGCACTAAGTTTCAAAAGCATTTTGGCTTTGCACTTCCCTGCTATTGTGTGAATGTGTTTCTGTTTAAACAAATACAGGTTTTCGTATATACAGGAAGATTTGCATTCCAGAGAGGTGGACGTTTAGTTTCTCATGCCATTGTTATAGATGCAGTATCCACATTGCATAAACTAAAGCTTTTTAATTAATGACAATAGTATCAATATTATGAAACAAGAACTCAGCCTCCCAATAGCCAATGCCTGCACATTGGCTGTCTGTATGTCATTGGCTGTCTGTATGTCATTGGTTGTCTGTATGTCATTGGCTTGTCTGTATGTCATTGGCTGTCTGTATGTTATTGGCTGTCTGTATGTTATTGGTTGTCTGTATGTCATTGGCTTGTCTGTATGTTGTTGGCTGTCTGTATGTCATTGGTTGTCTGTATGTCATTGGTGGTCTGTATGTCATTGGCTGTCTGTATGTTATTGGTTGTCTGTATGTCATTGGCTTGTCTGTATGTTGTTGGCTGTCTGTATGTCATTGGTTGTCTGTATGTCATTGGTGGTCTGTATGTCATTGGTGGTCTGTATGTCATTGGCTGTCTGTATGTCATTGGCTGTCTGTATGTCATTTGGTTGTCTGTATGTCATTGGCTGTCTGTATGTCACTGGCTGTCTGTATGTCATTTGGTTGTCTGTATGTCATAGGCTGTCTGTTGCGTTGGAAAGAGTTGCATGTGGGCTCTTCTCCTCCACCTCAGAAAGGAACTTGACATTTTTAAACTGAAATTGATGTGAAATGGGATTATTGTTACAACAAACAGAGAACTTTCTTTATACTGTAACTGTCTTCAAAATGAAATTGTCTTTATACTGTAACTGTCTTCTAAATGACAGCAGAATCCTGGTGTGAGAACTGAGCTGCTACTCTGAGACTCTGACAGGAAAGTGTCCGATAGTGGATCCTGCACACTAGCAGGGATACAGTGTCTCTAAAAATAGCTTAAAAAAGCTGCTACTTACAAAGTGATTTAGGCACAAGAAATACATAGGTTTTTGTAATATATATTACAACTGTAACTTATATTTAATTTTGCTGATCAATATATTTTAGTATAAGTATTATATTTTGTTTTTCCAGTGTTTGTTTTTATTAGTTAAAAGTATTATTTAATATCCTCACTCTTGAACCATATCTTAACTCAGTAGGGCTGTGAAATTATTATAAAAAAAAATAAAAAGGTCAGCAGATTGGCAAGTGGAATGATCTGGTATCCTGTTCACCGGCATCACAACCAGGGGGGCTTTGGACAAGGACAGTAACATCTTTCCAGCCTGGTACCCCAGAGTTGTGGGCCAAGACAATGATTCATCCATGGATAGTAGACTAATGTCTTTATTATAATGGTCCCTGTTGATTACTTACTGTACAGACTATGAACCTGATTTCCAACCTGGGCTTCACCCTGTGTGGCCTGTTACAACCTTGGCTTTGTTTGTTCTCTACCTGTCCCTTATCTAGTGTATGTGTATGTGTGTGTGTGTGTGTGTGTGTGTGTGTGTGTGCATGCATAGTTTGGCAGACCTGAGTCTAATGATGAATAATGTTTGTCTCCAAGCACAGTGGGTGTAGGACAGGGATAGGTCAGTCAAAACACAAGGACACTGATGGGTTGTCTTGCCAAGCCTCCAGTTTCTGTGCTCTGTCCTCTTTGTAATCTTTTCACTGTCCTCTTTTCTCTGTAATCTGTCCACTGGACTGTCTTCTATCCTCTGTAATCTGTCCACTGGACTGTCTTCTATCCTCTGTAATCTGCCCTCTGGACTGTCTTCTATCTATTTCCACTGTAATCTGTTTTCTGTAATCTTTCCTTTGTCATCTCTCCACTGACCTTTCTCTATTCCCTGTCCTTATCTTAATCTAGATTTGTTTTGCCTTTCACAGCATAATGAAGGACACAGTGCAGAGATGCATTTAAGACACGCGAAAGATTGTTGTTGCCACTGGAGATTATATCTTTAATGATTGGCAAAGATATACAGCAACTACTGTTTACCATGTAAACTAATTATTTTAATTAATTCATACTTTAATTCATTTCTGTATGTCAAAAGTGCTAAAATGATGCATAAGTCCTGGTGCTCATGTGGACTAGAGTTGTTATGATGTAGCTGAGTAGCTGTTGACAGAATCATCAATAACTCTGGTTTCTGTGTCTGCAGGGTAGATATTGACTTTTCTTCGTAGTGCTGTGCTACTATCTATGTAGTGAGTGTCAATCTTCAATCTTTTCTATTACGATATTAGAAAGCAGCTATGAACTTAATAGCATGAAAATGCCTTAGTACAGCCAACTTCACATTATTAAAACTACCTAATAAAAATGTCCTAACAAGCAACTTTGCGCATTTGGGAAATGAAGTGCCACTCAGCAAAACATTTTTTAGTGAATCTATTGGTTTTAGTTGTTGAATCATAATCAAATAATTTAAACAAAAAGTATATTACGTTTGATCATTTGTACAGCGATCATGGTAACTGAATTAACCCTACTACATGTTTATTATCTAATGCTCTAGGGTTATATTGCCATTCCTTTCTTAAATCAAGACGTATACGTTTCCCAGTCAAATCCCAATAGGAAGATAGCAGTGCCTGTGCACACACAGTGCAGAATAAATACAAAGTGTTCAAGCCAGCTAAGTAATGATGGACAAATTGAATCTAATGCTATTTAATTATAAAGCTGGTAAAGTGAATTGAGATCAAATTTGCCAGATATTACAAACGCATCTACTTGTGGTCAAACTCAGAGACAAATTGTTTTCTGGGAACGTTCCTTTGAAGATGAGAATTATGTAAGTTGACCCTCTAGGAACTATAAGGGGATAATGTATAACTGCAGTAGTCACGGGAGACCGCCGTGATTATCTTAATGTAGCAAAATCCAAATGAAGACGGGTCCAGCATTTATAAAACAGACGAATCCTAGAGGCATTTCGATACTATCTGACATCAGATATCAACCTGGAAATAAGCATTTCTCTGCTCAGAAGAAATATTGGGATTCTTTTTTTTTATATTACACCTGGCACAAAACCTTTTCACAAACAACTTCAGCCTGTGGTAATTACAACCAGTTTGGTCCAATTGGCTCTAACTGTGACAGTGTATTATCATCATGACATGTTGCTTTAATAGAAGGTCACAGTGTTCTTTTTGATAGTGGATCTATTTGATAGAGGATGTTTTTGCTAGTGGCCCACTCCTAAAAGGAAAGAGGACTGGGTTAGTGGATTGCTCCACTTAGGAAGTGTTCTTTCTGCTCGTGGGTCAATGAGTCCTGTTTAGGAATGTTCACCTCCCTCCCCCTCTCACTCTCTTGCTCTCTGGTAGGGGTGAGGTCAATGAGGCTGCTGTAATGTGTCCCCTCCCCCCCCATCCCTCCCTGATGTGTCGACTGGTTATGCAAGTGCCCCCTTGGGTGTGTATGTGTGTACGTGTGGCCTTTGTGTGGATTGTAGAGGTTGTGAGAGAACCCTGTTTGATCTTCGGTTCACTCCGTGCCACCCACATAGCCATTGTTTCAGGTTATCCGTGGCAAGGGTTCTGTCATCGAGGGTGACAGGAGGTGAAACACGGATGGAGAGAAAAGAAGTGTCATCTGCTGAAAAGCAGCTCGGGGCCACAGAAATACCTTTGGTATGACACCTTCCTGATTCTGGCTTCTAAAGCTCCAGCGTGGTCTCTAGGATATGTGAACCCGCTTGGTGGAAAGGAATCCCACTCCTATTGTCTTATGCCTTTATTACACCAAATGACTGCAAATAAAATACAAAGATCTGCTGGTTATTGCTCCAGGTATTCCCACTGTTCCCGATCTATCTTTTTGGTCCCGGGAGGGTTAGATAACTATGAAGTGAAATACTGGGATTAACACGTGTCTGGGAGGTCCCCACTAGTTGATGCCCTCATTACATTAGGAGTTTTAGAGGTCCAATGTGTCCGTTGCCATCCGCCATCATCAGCATGACCCTGATTCATCCCTGGCCGTGAGGTTTGACCTGTTGACCCATGCCTTCCCCAATGGAGAGGTCATTTGGACGGCTGTCAATCACTCTAGACTGGTTGCGGGCTGGTCCCCGGCTCGGGACCCAAAGGGGTGCACATTAATGCTTTTGCCCAAGCACACACACCTGGTTCAAACTAAAGGCTTGATGATAGGTTGATTACGTCAATCAAGTGTGTAAGTGGTAGGGCAAACACTAACACTTGCACCCCGATTAGTCCCGGGGACCAGGGTTAAGAAACACTGCCTTACAGTAGTACTTTGTCTAAAGTATATTGTAAATACCGTTGTACATGCATTGTTAAATGACCTAATGGGTGTACGTATACAGGGTTATAGCGTATTCTACATGCAAACCCCTCCACCTCCTGTGTTTGACCTACAGAGAGATCCAGATGGTCCTGTAATAATACCACAGCCTGGGTCCTTGGGAGTTTTTGCAGTACACTTTTTCATGAAGTTCACTATCTACATAATGTATGCAATGTTACAAAAGATGTTTGTCAAGGTAGACTTACAAGTACGGCAAGTGCTTACCTTTTGAGTTTGTATAGTCATATAAACCTGATGGCACCGGGAGAAGGGTTTAAAGGCCAGGACACAGATACACTCCTATTGGCAGTGACCAGTCTGAAACCACACAATTAAATTTTATAGGTACAATTAGCAGTGACCAGTATGAAACCACACAATTAACTCCTATAGGTTCAATAAGCAGTGACCTGTCTGAAACCACACCATTAACTCCTATAGGTTCAATTAGCAGTGAACAGTATGAAACCACACAATCAACTACTACAGGTTTAATTAGCAGTGATCAGTCAAGAACAACTATAATCATAAACATGGGGGGGCAGAGTTTAGTCATAAGGCAGCTGAACATTCTCAGAATTTCACAGTATCCCCACTGATTTGACCACTGATTTATCTTAAGTTAACCGAAATGCAATGTGGAAGACCTTTCACAACACCACTCCACCTTCCCACCAGGCTGGGAAACGCTCACCAGTCAGCCAATCCCTTGAACGCCCCCCTCACAGCAGATCCACATCACCTGTACTAATCAGCTAATGCCACTCACCTGTGTTCTCCCTCTTCTCCTGGCAGCCTCTATGTAAGCCTGGTCATTCACAACCTGTCCTCGAGAGGTCTTGTTTGTGTGACTTGCAACTCTACTAAGCCTGTTTGTCCAGGACACATCTCCGGAAAACAATAAGTAACCACTGCACCGTTTTATTTTCCTTCCAAATAATTTGATAAGAAAAGTTTTGAGTGATAAGGGCTCACTCAAAAGTTTCCTTCGTCTTTGATAAGTGTGAACGCCTCTTTGGATGTCATGCCCACCTGTGGTGGTTCAAAACCATGTGACAGACAACCAGGATTTGGTTTGGTTGGAGGTTTCGCAGCTAAAGGTGACAGTCACGGAGTGTCTATTGAGGGCGTTCACTGGTCCCATGCTGTCATAGGGGGTTGCTCAACTTTGTTGCATAATGTTATGCTTTTGTTGAAAACAAATAAAAAAATATTAAAAAATACTAATGCAGTATAGTGTAATGAAGCAATAAGAGGCAGTGATTTATTGTGAATACTGTTGCAAGGTAATGGCGTTCGACCCGTCGCAATAGCCAAGGGCCAGTCAACCCACATGTCTGAGACATTATTCATGATACAGCAATGCCTCCTGTTCCTCATTGCTTAATTAGGCAATTGAGTGGAAAAGTATCTGTCCCAGACCATGAATATTTTAATTGTTTCATGAAAACCTGTGATATTGTGCTGAATAAGCTATTCTTCTGCATGGTGAACAACATACAGAGTCAGGACTTTCAGATTAGTCCCATGTACCAGGTAATGCTTTTAACTTGAGTTTTTTAATTAGTTTTTCTTTCTCCAATTAGTCTGAGGATTTCATCCCGGTACCTAACAGCAGTCAGGGTACTGTTGGCAAGCATGTGGAGGTCTGTGGGACACTCCAAGGTTATGCCTTCCCAGACCATCACTGTCTCACCTCCAAAACGGTCATGCTGGATGATGTTGCAGGCGGCATAACGTTCACCACGGCGTCTCCAGGCTCTTTCACGTGTGTCACATGTGCTCAGGGCAGGGCTGGGAGCACAGGTCCCACTAGAGGACGCCTGGCATCATGCCACCCTCATGGAATCTGGGTCTGAAAATGAACACAAGTAGCCCTCTGTAGATCTTGTTGGGCCCAGCTCTCCCAGTGTAATGGCCCGTCAAGCCATTGATTCACAATCGCTTATGCTTTCTAAGTGGACAGACTGATCCCTGAAGTTTAATTGACTTGGTGTTATACTGTGATGATTACGTGTTCCCTTAGTTGTTTTGAGCAGTGTTGTAACTCCACAAAAGGAATAACTAAATTATGCTCAAAACACAAGAATACACATTCAAAAAGATTCAAAAAGACACATAAGCCATTTCTTGGCTAGAATGTTTATCGTTACGATATTATTATAATGTTGACCATTACATTTTATAATATATGCATGAAACCCTTGTGGTTATAGATCCATGTTGTTATCTAACTTCTAAGTCTAACCTTTTTGTTATGTAACATGGTTGTATGTGTTTCACCCTTCCTTCCCTGAACATTGCTCAACACTGACGGTTCAGTCCACCAATAAACCAACAGGATTCTCTGTGTTTATTCAGTAACTGGAATTTGATGGCATGACCCCCAAACAATTATTTCTCTATCCTCCATTACCCCCAATAGAGAGAGACTGACCTCCCTGAGCCCATCTCAAGTGACCTCCTCAGTCCCTGTCTGTCCAGTAATGATAACAGAGTAGTATTGGAGTTGATCATTACTGGACATCAGCCTCTCACCCACCTCACTCTAGAGCGGATGTGAGAGAGAAAATTATATTTGTACTCTCAGGAGTGTACGTATCCATTTTCCTATGTATTGTTGTGTGTGTGGGTGTGTGTGTGTGATCCTGTTTCACAAAAAAATTGGGGCCAGAAATCCCTTAATAATAAATGTTTTAGATGGTACTCTTCTGGCCTAGTTGGTTTAGGGTAAATGGGGTTATTTCAAGTTTTAGGAATTCAGGTTTTTAATTTGGTTTAGGAGTGTCGGCATTAGGATTATGTTAAATTAACACATTGAGGTTAAAAGTTAACTTTTAGAAATAAGGTTATGTTTAGGGAAAACAACACCATCATGTTTTCATGACCTTTTAAACACCACAATCTTATTACAAAAAGACATACCTGACCCTAACCTAAGTTTATTGCCTAAATCTAACATTGGATCCTTGGTAAGATCCTTAGCCAAACCTAACCCAATACCTAAACCCTAAACTTAAGCCAAAGCTCACAAAAGTATTTTTGAAAGTCAGAATATGCAAAACTGCAGGATGTTTCACCACTGTTCATGTTTGTATGTAATGGCGGCATATTTTACTGTGAATGATATGTCCTGAAGAGTTAGAAAAGCAAGTATACACGCACACACCCACACAAACACAGAAAAACCATTATTTTCTCACAGGTTGAAGTGGATTTAAAGAGAGCCTGGAGAAGCTGGTGTGTCCTTGACATTTCCAGTCCTCAAACGGAGGCTGTTTGTTAACTCCCTTCACCATTCCTCCTTCCTGGAATACTGGATTGTCCTTGAATTCAGACGGTGGACTTCTGCCTCTCATCATTTCCCAACTTTTCTAACTTGTTATCCCTCATTTTAATTTTCTTCTCCTCCTCCTCCTCTCTCTCATTTCTCCCTTTCTCCTTTTCCTGCTCTGTGTCTTTGGAACATGCCCTCTGCACAATTCGGCTGAATCTGCGGATCCTCTGTGATGATGCACAATAATGCCCCCAATGAGAAATATGGGGTGGGGTGGGGTGGGGGGGGTGGGGATAGGCAGGGAGAAAAGGAGGAAGTAGATGAACAAGGAAGAAGAGGAGAGGGAGGTGAATAAGGAATGCAACATATGGCGACTTAAGAATTTGACAATAATATTCTAGACGTTTGAAGAGACCTAAATACAAAGAGTGAGAGAGATTCCTCTTTTCCAAAAGGTGAAGTGTGGATGATGATGTTACCTGATAGCTGATGTGCCACAGTGTGTTATGACTTCCCTACCTTCCGAACTATTATGATGGCAGCATACAAAATCAACATCCAGTATTACACGCAGTGTGGAACATTTTGCATTGAGCATTTACATGAGAAAATACTGAAGTCATTGCAGCCTAAGGACTGTGTTCTGGAGCCTGCTGGAATTTTACTTAGTTTGCGATACCAATTTTTGCTGTCTTCTTCTAGGCCAGCATCTCAAAACATCGGGGAACATTATTGTTGTTAGTCTTCTATAACATGCTTGACCTTTCCTGTTGGTCATCCGTTCTGCGATTGCATACACTTAAAAAAAAAGAATTCACTGCAATAACTGCATTATTTCCTCTCTTTCCCTTACCGTTACCCCTCCTCTCTATCCTTTTCTCTGATCCCCTCTCTCTCTCCCTCTTTCTCTCACCAATCCTCATCTTTTTATCTCCCTGAGTGGAGCCCGGGGTGGATTAATGAAGCAGACGTGCCAGATGATACTTATATTACTCTGTTCCTTCCAAGTATATAATATTAAAAGTTCTGTCCAGTCCTCAAGTTTAGGGAATTACTTTTTGTGAGCAAGAGAGAGACTGACTAATTGACAGAGGAAAATGATAGAGCATTTCACCTTTAGGTGTAAGCTGGGCAACATATGTCCCAAGAGAAACACTGACACTGGCACTCATATATGAATATGTCTGCTGCTGTTTGTGTTATTACAGACAGAAGGTCATAGTCTTCATAGCCTAGATACCGTAGGTCTGGAATGCTCATTCAAATCCCCACAGGCTTTTGATTTCAGCTGTTCAGAAATATGAGGCAGAGAAAGGACATCATCAAATATATCAAGTCACTTTGAGGGTTAACAGGGCGAGTTAAAAGACTTACATAGCCGTGTGTGAAATAACACTTGAAGAACCTGATTGAGATCCTTTGTAGAAGAGGTTTCCATGGTGCAAGATTAATTTGTGGAAATTATAGTTTGCACCAACACTATAGGGACCTCTTTAATTTGATGAGTAACATTTCTGCTATGGAGATTTGAACTCAACCATGCAGGACATTCATGTAGGAATAGAACCAATTACATGCTGCTGAGACTGATTTACACTGTGCCAAGTTCTTGTCACTGATCAGCAGAAAAAGTCCATAATGTCAAAGTAAATGATTACAAATACAAAACAGAAAATACTTTCTTGCATATGTTTTTACCCCCTTTTGTCAATATTTTGTAAAGCCAACTTTGGCAGCATTTACAGCCATGAGTCTATTTAAAGGCTCTAGCAGCTTTGCACATCAGGAATCAAACATTTGATGGGAAATTTTGGTGAAGAGCAAAATCTGTTTCCAAATAATCTCAATAGGATTGAGGCACAGGTATTGACAAGGCAACTCTGGTAACGGTTTCAAGCCACTCCAGTGTGGCTTTGGCAGTATGTGTGGGGACACTGTCTGGCTGAAAGATGATTCTTCACCCAGATCTTTTGCAGACTTCAGCTGTTTTTTTCTGTACTTTGCCAAATCCATTTTGCCGTCTAACTCCACAAGCTTTCCAGGCCCTGCCACAGAGAAGCATCCCCAAAGCATGATGCTGGCACCGAGAAACTTGGTGTTCTCAGAATGATATGCAGCGTTAGCACTTAGCAGAAAGATGGCACTTAGCAGAAAGCTCTAACATACAAGCTCTATTTTGGCCCCCACATACCATAAAATCATTTTCCATATTGTCTCTGAGACTCCCACATGCCTTCTATAAAACTCTAGTCGAGATTTGCTGAGAGATTTTTTGACAATAGCTTTTTGACATTTCCATAAAGCCTACTTTTGTGAATCAAACATTTTGTGAGGCAATGCTGTTGTTCCAGTATTCTGTGGCTCCTAGCTTAGCTGTAGACGACTATAACAAAAACTGTAAAATATTGCCGTAGGCATCTTGGTGGCTTAACTAGGGCCATGCTCGCGAGAAATACAAATAGTTTTGCACACTTTTTCAGCAAACTGCTCCAACTGTTTGAAGTTTGATGGGTGCCTTCTCCAGGCAAACTGCAAGTTTCAACTCTTTCCATAGATGTTTGACAAGATTAAAATCAGGAATCACCTCAGAATAGTCCAATGTTTTGTTTTTCTACATTTTTGGACGCATTAAGATGTGTGTTTGGGTTTATTATCCTATATGACCCCATGACCTGTGACTGAGACAGAGCTTTCTGACACTGTGCTGTCCGTTTCGCTCCAGAATGCCTTGATAGTTTTGAGATTTAATTGTGCCCTGCAAAGATTCTAGGCGTCTTGTGTCCAATGCTGCAAAGCAGCCCCAAAGCATAATCGAGCCTCCTCTGTCTTTCACTGTAGTTATGGTTTTCTTATCTTTGAAAGCTTAATTTTGTCGTCTGCAAACATAGACCTGATGTGACATGTTAAACAGCTCAAATTTTGACTCGTCTGTCCCAAGGACCTTCTCCCAGAAGGATTGAGACTTGTCAATATGTATTTTAGGAAATGCCAGTCTGGTTTTTATGTTTTTCTTTCTGAAGTGGAGTCCTCCTGGGTATTCATCCATGGAGCCAACTTGTCCTAAAAAAGCAACTTTCACCTTTACCTTGGAGTTCAGCTTGTATTTCTTTGGCATTAATCCTTGGTTCTTTCTTTACCATTAGCATTATGCTTCTGTTCAATCTGTTGCGTCTGCAGCCTGGGAGGTTGGCTACAGATCCATAGATCTTGAACTTCTTAATAATTTTTGCAACTGTTGTCACAGGAACATTAGGCTGTTTGGAGATGGACTTGTAGCATTTACCTTTACTATGCTTGTCTTTTATTTTATTTAGATTTTCTTCAATCTCCTTTGCTTTATCTGGTCCATATTCCGTGTGGTGCACACAGCAATTACCTTTTCCCCATTTAAATAAGATGAGTGATTGATTACAAGATTGGAGAGTTGCGTGATACCAATTAAAGAAACACATTTATTTAAAATCACTATAACCCTTATAATTATTTATCATTTTTTTAAGGTGTACTGAAAACTTCTTCACAGCCACCTTTCTTTATTCTATACCAAGGCTGCCCAACCCTGTTCCTGCAGATCTACTGTCCTTTAGGTTCTCTAATTTAACAGACCTGATTGTAATACTAGCTGGATGAAAAGTCTAATCAGGTTAGTCACAAATGGGGTTGAAGATAAAACCTTCAGGACAGTACATTTTCAGGAACAGGGTTGGGCAGCCCTGTTCTATGACATACTAAAATGCATGTAAGTATGCATGATACAGTATCTTTTAATTTAATAACTTTCAGGAAGAATCAAGCAGTTTTTCAATGAGCTGTAATGGTACCAACACATTTGCATTGAAGTAGAACATAATATGACATCTTGTGAACTGTAAACAAAACAACAGAGTAGTCTTTCCCATCAATTACATTCAGCAACGTTATAAACAACAAAGCTTTAAGGGCCCAATTCCAATTTCCCCCATAAACCCTGAGCCCGGAACCATCACAGACTTAATTGGCATCCCCTGGTAAGTGATTAAGTGCAAGACGCTGCAAGGGCTCAAAATGCTATAAATAGGAATGGGACAGCACTATAGTAATGTTCTTGGATCAATCTGATGAAAGCATATTTTAGAATGTACAAACTACACACAGTTCTGGCTATATGAACTGTCAATTAACTTTGTGTTTATACTTACATGTTTAGGTTTTTTTCTAAACAAGCTGACGTCAGAAATGTTAATATTGAGCATACACTTTTACCACGTTTGATCACATTTCTTCATACGATTTTTGTTTTTGTTTACCTAGCTTTTATTCTTTGGGTTAAAAAAAGTATTTCAGTTAAGTTTGTACTTTCTTACGTTCGATACATTTTAGCTCAATTTGCTAAATTCCAAAGAGCTACAGTATGCAACTGTATCGTGACAAAAATGAATAACGACTTTACAGAAGACCCAGTCAAGCTAATTGTTTTTTTTGTGGCCAGCCTACTGTAATTTCTAGATGCTTTAAGAATTCTAGATTCGGAATATGATTTGTTTGCAATAGTGGACGTATTCAGCATTAAACTACCTATTAATGGTTGCGATAAACGTTTACATTTGCAAAAATTAACATGTTAACTTCCCCAACCCTAATATATATATATATATATTTAGAACAAGAGAACAAGATTGTGAGATTAGGCCCTGAAATATATAATATATGCTATTGCTCGGTGGATTCTGTTCACCACTGTGGCTCTTTGCCAACTTGAAATGTTGGTGTCGTTGCATAAAAACTGCCAGTAAAAAAAATAAACTCTTCAGGCAAAATACAAACTGTCTCTTCATATACAGTGTTCCTTTGGCATTAGATCAGAGGGCTGGAGGCACCGAGGGCGTACAGACTATGGGACCAGAGTTAAGGTGTGTCTAGAGAGGCGCTGGGGCGAAAACAAGCGCTCCTATAGGACATGGCTGGTGTTCTGGTCGGGTGAGCATGGGATTGAAAAGAGAGAAAAGAAGGGGGAAAAAAGAGAAAAGGGTGATGCTGAGAGCGAGAAAGGAAAAGGTTAGCAACAGAGTGAGAGTACAGGGGGACATGGAAAACGTAAGGTAGAGAGCTCTCAAAGGAGTGTAGTGACAACCCCCTTCCCCTCAGTGAAGGCCGTGTGCTGTCGCTGTAGCCTCATGTTTCCAAGGTAAATGCTTTCTTTGAATTTACAAACCTACCCACTTGCCTCCTTTTTCCATTTACACACAGAAATATAATTCAGACTTTATATATGCTAACATGGAACAGTATGTCTTTACTTCTGTTTCATGCAGGATTAAAATCAGAGGGAAACACACGTAAGAGGCCTACTATATGTACAAAGTCTAAAATCCAGCATATTAGAACTGCCGGTCTACACACACACTGTTCTGACATCCTTTACGATCCTTCCTTCTCCAATAATGTTATCCCTTATTGGTGACTGAGAACACCATTTTCTTGTCATTATACTATATTATACAATAGATCTGTGAGTAATTCATTGCCTTGCTTAGCGAGAGAACATGCGTTTCACTTTGTAAGGGAGGTCACATGCTCCAACCTAAGCAAACCCAACTGGCAGGGCTAACCAACCCCTAGCCTAAAAAAAACTAGCCGTAACTCTAAACAGAACGCTAACTCGTAACCTTGATTCTAAACCTATCTGAAATTGTAAAAGTTATCATAATCCTAAGGCCCATATTGTCTTCAAAAGTTGTATCTTACATCGCCAACTTGCCTGGATGGAAAATAGTGTTGAACCACACAAACCACGAGTGTGAGAAGGGATGTTTCTAGAAATGTAACATCTAATACAAATCTTAGCAATTGAAGCTCTCGCTCTATTCAACCATTATTGAAATACTAACGTGTACAGGCCTTCAAGGAAGCATGAAGAGATTCATGGTCTTGGCTTTATGAGACTAATGTGCTGCTAATGTATTGCATTCACCTTTTCCCCACAAATTGTCAACTCGATTCCCTGTGGTAACTGTCAAATCAACCAAATGTATTTATAAAGCTCTTTTTGCACAAAGTGCTTTCATAGACAACCAGACTGAGACCCAAAGAACAAGTAACAACTGAGTTGATGCAGATTGGCTAAATAAAAAATCCCAAGAACATACAAATACACCAAGAGAGGAATCAGAAGCTGAATAGTGTCCAGTCCACTTCCGGCTGTTCCGGGTGTAGATTGTAGAGTACTGGATATTTTGGGCCACATCAATGTCTTGCATGGTCAGATGAAGAAGGTCAATAGGTACATGCAGGCTGTGTCCAGAGTCTTAAAACAGAACCCAGATCAGCTGCAGAACAAGGTGGACTAGGCCTGGATTGACCAGGTAAACGGTGGGCAGTGGCCGCAGTTATTAATTATCAAGCAGCAACTTGTTCTGCAACACAACCAGGAAGACTTTGGACCGGCACAGCTATGAGTCATTCGGGCCCGGTAGACTTGAGGTGTGGTCCATGTCTTCCATAAAGGTTAAACAGGACACCTGGAAAGTAAGAGTGAGCATTTCTTGAATTCAAAAGGCCTCCGGAGCATAGGCTTTAGATGTATCCTTGTGCACGGGGGCAGAGTATATCCCAAAAGATCCCTCCCGATGCAAGAGATCTGAAAGGGGGAACAGGAGTAAGCTAGTGGCTCTGCCCCCAAACGGCATTGGAGAGAGGAAATCCCAATGGAGCCTGTCAAGAAAGACAGCAAGGGTGGATTGGAAATTCACCTCCTCAATCCTGGGGCAGACACACTTAATCATAGACCTTGCTGATGAGATGAGTCTTTAGTAGACACTTAAAGGCTAACACTCAGTCTGGGTCTTCCACCTTGGCAGATCATTCCCCAGAAGTGGAGCTCTGCGGAAAGAAAGCCCTGCCTTTGGCTGCTTGTTTGGACATTTTAGGTTCATTGAGGAGACCTGAATCCTGTGATATTTGGAAACGTATATGTATGGTTGGACCAATTCAGAGAGTTAAGTAGGAGCAAGTCCATGTAATGCTTTTTGGTCAACAGTAAAACCTTAAAATCAGACTGAGCCTAAACAGACAGCTAGTCTAAAGAATACTAGAGTAATTTGATCAAATTTTATTGTTCTAGTTAAGATTCTAGCAGCTGTGTATTGCGCTAATTGAAGATTATTAATTGTAATAACAAGAGATTTTCAATAGTCTAATCTTGAAGGAACAAAAGCATGGATTAGCTGTTCTGCATAATCTTTCAATAAAACGTCTCCGATTTTTCTGGTTTAGCATGGGGAGCGAGTAGACGCGCTGAGAGGCCTTAACTAATCAATGCTAGATTTTTGCCTTGCAATTATCTTC
>JACXGK010010203.1:0-18383 GCA_016801125.1 Novumbra hubbsi | reverse complement strand
CACACTACAACCGTGACAGACAAACCCTAAGAAAAAAAAGGCATTTTAGAAAACAGCTCAATGTGACTAAAAAAATCTATTGTTTAAATCACGTCTCGGAAATTCGCAAACACTTAAACAACTGGAGGAGCAAGCAGTCCAAAAGTATAGATACAACCACTTCTTTTATACATCCTTGCTCCATTAACATAATACAAGAGCAAAAAGAAATACATCATAATTAAAGATTACCAGAACACAATCGATTATTAATCACATTTAAAGAAAACAGGATAGAAACCCTCCAAGCCCAGTTAACACCAATAATTATATACCAAGTGAAATGACCACATATTCAAATTAACCATTCTTTAACACATAAAATCTGACATCTTCCCAAGTTGTTGTAACCTGTATCTGATCTCCCCAATAAATAAAAGAACAAAGTTCACTAAAATAATAACCTGGGAATCTGCATGAACAGCAACTTGGAAAATCCCCAGAAGGTTACAACATTTCATCAACAAAAACAATATTCTGACCAAATGTCAAATTGGCTTCTTACCAAAATACTGTATGAAAGGCCAAGTATACACACTGCACAACCTAAATGAGAAACAAACAAACCCAAACTCAAAGCAAGGTCTTCTCATGCTTTGTTGATTTGTTAAATTTCTTTACTCAATCTGGCAAACAAATTAAGCACTGTCGCAAGGAACACAAACAATGTTATAAAATCAATGTACACAAACAACAAGGATTCAGTTCCATTTGGCAACATGATACACATTTCTTCGCACAGGACGTGAGACAGAGATGCAGCTTGAGCCCCGTTGTCATTACTGGGCCAGTAAGAATGTTCTTCCTTTGGTACTATTGTCCAAAAGCACACATCTCAAAGCAAATACTTTGAGGTTGAAGTATACATTTTTCACTTTTATGGGGGTATTTGTTTAGATATTGGTTCCACACACGTAGCAAATGAAAAAGAACAAGGGAGCGCAGGAAACAAGAAGAGTGGTAGAAGTAAGGAGGAAGGGGGAGGTGGTAAGTGTTACATGATATAATCGAAAACAGGGGTCAGTGCTATAGCAGCAGTGGTCTATAGTTCCTGTAACTGTATGTATATCATCCTCTAAAACAATGCTTCTCAAATCTCTAACTCCCTGCCGTTACATGTATTAAATATATTCCAAAGCTAGCGCCACTAAAACCTGTCCACTAACTTTTATAAACCAAAACTGTTTGATTCAGATGACCTGGTTCAAGGCTACAACTAATCCATGAGATGCCTGGGGTTCCCCAAGAGAGGCTTTTAAAAAAGAAAAATCAATCAAGTATCTAAATAAAACCTACAGAGCCAAACAGGCCGATTAATCATACAAAAACCATTTGTTTGGCGTTCTGTTTATTTGGGATTTGGATCGACAGCCATTCAACCATGGAGCATCAGGAAGACACTGCAGTCTGCACCAATGTCATATTTACTGTGAGGCTGCCGGTTCAGTAAGACGCACACACACACACACATACACACAGTGACATTTGGAAGATTCTGATGGACAGACTGATTACCTAACAACAGAGTGGATGCGCATCTTTTCTTTCGCTGCATCTAACGGATCCCCTCACCAAGGTTCCTTACTGCTTGCATGTGTGTTGACTTTACTGCTTGTGTGTGCGTTGACTGTTTTGTAACTGTACTGCATAAAATTGGAGTTGCGTTCAGTTGAGTATTTCGAAGAAATTCACTTTAAATAGGTGAAGGTAAATACTATGTCAATTATTCTTTACATAATCTAAGTGTCTTCTTTTTTATCTACTTTTTCAAGTAGTATTCTATTAAATTGTCAACGGACAACTTTCCATGTGAACTTGACAGGGGGCATGTATTTGTGGAAGCCAGAAAGAAAAACTTGAAATTATCAAAATGAAGTGCTTTTGACACTGACAAACATAAAATCAGATTTCCATGAAAACAATTATTGCCATCAATAACCACGATTTAGATGTTTGAGATGACATGTTATAAGGAGGAAATGCTGTTTAAGGCAATTACAACAAATAACAGGCGCTGTTTGTTTGCGTGATGAGTGTTGTTTGACACTGACAGGTGCATCAGATTAACTATACCCTTGCCACCCTCATCAACCCTCGTGCTGGGTTCACTCTGGGTCCACAAGCCCCCAGGATGCAGCTCCCCCACACTAGGCAAAACAACTTAGAAAAAACATTCATCCCTGCAAAATCTGAAGCAATATTGACAACAGGAGGCCGAATTCTATATATTGTTCTATAATAAACGTATTTTAATTTATCAGGAGCTTCTTCAGTGACTTTTCAGTGACCCTTGGTAAAACGTTTTATGCCTATCATGCTGTGGCTGTGAGCTGGAAGAACTTTCCAGGAACTAACTTGCTGATGGATTTGTCTATTAAAGCAGCAATATGCCAGCATTAGGAAACACCTTTTAAACTTTATTTAAAATAAGTTAGAGTTGGCGTGGTAGCTGAACCCCGAGCACGTCAATGCCCTAGATTCTGGTACTTCTTGACTGGGAATTGAACCATGCAGTAACTTAAAATTAATAAAATACATTATAATAAATAAATAAAATACATTATAATAAATTAATAAATAATAATAATGAATAAATTAATAAAATACATATAAAATGTAATTTAACTAATCATTTTTTTGCAACCTAATTTCAAATACAATCCGTTGTGTATCTTTGGCATCTCAGTAACATTTTGTTTCCAGTAGCGAAAACCACATACCACGTTCATCATTTTACTGAGATGTTCCTTTTGGATCAATTCACCATGTCAACCCACTCAGTCCTGTGGTAAAAGGCTTGTGTGGCACTGAGTCACAGTGTGCTGAGTCACGGTGCAGTGACGAGTGTGTGACGGACACACAGAGGAGTAGCGAGGTCTGGTTTGTCACTCATAACTAGCACACAAAACATTCAGGAAAAAAAACAAAAAAAGAAACAATGACTTCGGTCTCTGACTCACGGTGCAGTCTGGCTGTCAAGTGCTCTATTGTTGGTTCGAAAAATGATAACAGAGAGGTTTGTGCGCATTAAAACAAAGACCCAAAGTACACGATTTTAAAACCCTTCACCCACTTCACCCAGGCGAGGGAACCCCATGAAGAGGCACTTGTTTTTGTCGACTAACGTCAGAAACCCCCTCTAAGCCTCACACAACCTGGGCCTAATCCGACACCATCACTCCCAAACGGGAGTCTGTTCCCTGCGGAGAAGAGAGCTTCTGTCTCCTGCCATCCCTCCCCTTTCTCAAGCACCACATCTGGGCTGTCATCTGAACCACAACCAGGCCTCCGCCTCGACTGTCAGTCCTGTCCTGTAGCCGGTCTGGCTGGGAACGGCTCGCCGCACGGAGCCCCGTCTCAATGGACTAGAACCCCTCCTTCCGGTGCGTATGAATGATATGCATGTATAAAAGTGTCCGATGTGGAAATGTGATTTTATGAGCTTAAAACGTGTGTACATAGCATGTTTCAGGCATAAGGGGCTGTTGCTGACCTTGATGTGTGGGATCAATTGTGTGAGTATGCATGCAACCTAGGGACACCATACCAGACCCTCCGTACAGATAAAAGATAATGTGACGCAAATACATGAAATTGTCTTGCAGTTAGACAGTTTCTCACTGCAAAATATAAGCATACAATGCATCTGGAAAGTATTCACAGGCGTTTCACTTTTCCACATGGGGTTATGTTACAGCCTTAATCTGAAATGGATTCAATTCAATTTTTCCCTCAAGATTTTACACACAATACCTCATAATGAAAACTTGAAAAAAGTTTTGGGGAAAATTATGTAAATCTATAAAATATAAAAAAACATGTACATAAATATTCACAGTTTTTGCCATGACACTCAAAATTAAGCTCAGGTGCATCCTGTTTCCACTGATCAAGCTTGAGATGTTTCACTCTGATGGTCACTCTGACAGAGCTTCAGCGTTGCTCTGTGAAGAGAGGATAACCATCTCTGCAGCACTCTACCAATCAGGCCAGTATGGTAGAGTGGCCAGACTGAAAATAGAATTGAATCCATGTTGGAATAACGCTGTAGAATAACGAAACGTGGAAGAAGTGAAGCGCTGTGAATACTTTCCGGATGCATTGTATGTGTAATTGTGTTTTCCCCCCTGCCTGTGTATAACAGCATACATGCTAGTCGAATGTACAGTGTAGGATAATAGAGAAACAGAGAGGAGGAAGAGTACTGGACATCAAGGCAGAAGACGAAACACAGGCTTAAAACAAAATATTTGTGTAGATCATCTTCATATTTCAGGCGTTTTACAAAAAAAGTTAATTTCGTACATGATGGCCGTGCATCGCCGAGGCAACCGTTTGAGACCCTTGTCCCATGACATACAGCTTGTCAAGCCGTTCTGCTTTCAATCACACTGCTGGTGTTTCTGATGTTGTACATACATGAAGAAGGGGAAAAGAAAGTGCAGCAGCATCGACAAACACCTGATTAGAGGACATGTCCATGAAGTACAAAACGAGTTAACAGAGTAGTGCTCACAATCATCTTTCCCCGGTCCCCACATCCCACTTCTAATCAGACAGCGAGGTGGGATTGATAAAAACATACTTAGAGAAAGAGAGCAATATATTGACAAAGAGATGGAGAGGACATAAAGTGTCTGTGAGCCGACAACTGTCCAAATTATCCAAGGGCAGGGTTTTTTTCTGTGTGTGTGTGTGGCCACACACTTAACACCATTGCGATTAAGAAGCATGACACATCGAAACCTGAACCAACCTCCCTTCCACCGAATAGGGACGAGAAAAGGAGAAAACATACTGGGGGATTTCTCTGGGATTCACCAGGAAAAATCCCAGGATTAGACGGTTAGCATCTCCTCCCTTGTTCCTCTCTGTTCGTTCATGTCACCTCAAATTGTTTCAGAGATTCGGGCCATGAGCACACAACAGACTTTGACAGTGTACAAGAAACCATGCAGCTCGGGCTCCTCTGATACAACACCCTGTCTGAGGAAACCTGCACATCATTAATTACACACACAGTCCTTTATTAGCTAGAAGGGGATAGAGCATCCACTAAAGGCCATTAATTAACACTCTTCCATTTGTCATTGGGGATAAGGAGGGAAGTCAACCTGGCAGTCCCGCAAGCACCCCCGACAGGTAATGAGCCTCGGTCTGCCACACAGGGAGAGGATTAGGTGAGAAATAAACTCACCGTTAACTTCCTGTTGCTCACACATACCTCACTATGTTAACGTTGCAATAGATCAGCAGATGCCGTTACCCTGAGTAACTTACAGTTAGCGTGTGTGTGTGTGTGTGTTATGTGCCTTCGGAAAAGGTAGGGCAGGGGTGCCGCTGTCAAAGGTAAGCAGGTTCCACCATTGTGGTGCCAGGATTATGAAGAGCATTGACCAGGTTGAGCGGGAGCTGGTTTTGTGGTGGATGCCATTCACCTACTACGGTGTACTTATATCGCTTTGCCTGAAATATTAAACCGAAGCCTAGTCTGACCGTCCTAAATTGTTTACCAGAGAGTAGGACCACCGACAGGGGTCAATCTGGGGTTGATGCTGGCCAGTATAAAGTATTGAGATATTACTATCCACGTTGGCAGTAGCGATATCACAATCAAACAGCGCAATGTTACAAAGCATAACCTAGCTTCAGAATGCAAACTACTGAGAAAGGGGTCGACATCAAGTAATTGTCTCTCGCCCACCCCTCCCAGTAACGTGTGGTGATGAGATCCACAGCAGGCTTACGGAACTCAATCGCGGGCTAAAAGAGTTTGTAGATAACTGCCTCTCTGGGACTCACCCTAAAATAATCTGCACCGGACATACATCCAAATTGTGTGTCAGGTGGAGAAGTGGGATAAGTCACACGAGTGTAAAATGTAGTGAGTGAGATGTGGTCCTGCCTTTCCACCATCACGCTGACCTCCGTCTGGCAGGCAATGAAACAGTTATTGGAAAGAAATACGGTTAGGGCTGTCAGTAATCTACTGTGTGAGACCGGAGTGTGTGTCTGTGGGTATGCATCTTGAGATTCACCCGTAACTGAAGTGTCGCTGGTTGATTCACACTAAGCATAATGTTTCGCCCCTCCATCTCTGTGGCCTGATCAATAAAAGGCGTTGAAAGAAAGCCAGAGTGTCAGTGAGAGCATAGATCACAGTAGAATCAGTAATAATCTACTGATCATCACGCATGCGCCCACATACACACACACACACACAGGCCCGACACTTGAAGAAAACTCAGGGGGCGTAAGTAGCCACTATGTGTATGTGTTTATGCATGGCTCAGGGGACGCCGTCAATGTGAGTGATCAGAATGATTCATGTGTGGCAGTCTATTTCTCTCATTCCCCCCCACTCTCCTTTCGTGTCCACGTCTCTCTCTCTCCCTCTCCAGGGGAGTGGGATGACAGTGAGTGATGTCCGTCATGGGGAGAGTTGGTATAGGGGCTCTGGGCCTGATGACACTCATTACTCCTATGACATAAACCCTATTGCAGCCAGCCACACTCTCAGCTGGTGTGGAGGAGATTAGAGAGGTGTGAACGAGGCAACAAGACGGTCAAATCCGGCTAGCCAGGACACGCTACATTATGCTAGTCATTTCTAGAGTTTGGCCGACCGGATCTCTTGCTGGTTGGCTGGCTTGGACACATGCTGGCCTGCCCAGTTGACCTTCAGACATTATGACAATATAATTATAAATATAAGTATGCATCTCAATGTTAGCCTACAAGAGATCTGTAAAGAGTCACCAGCTAAGGCAAGAGTCGAGGGCCTTAAGACTCCGGTTTGATGAGGCGAGAGAAAAAGCAAATTATTTTAAGGAGTGAAGGAGGAAAGAGAAAGCTCTCTTTTTAACAACCCCTTTGGATTCACCAAACAGTTATTAGTCAGAACTCAGAAGAAAATCTGACCTTGTCAAGAGAGCCCCAGAACAGAGTTTTTCCTCTAGTGCGGCATCATGTCCCTTGGATATTCAGATCTTATTCTGGGCTACTAGAGCATTTTGAGTTTGAGAGTCATTCAGGGTCGACAGAATGGCAAAGGCTTAAGAAGAGAATTACCATTAGCTGCACCATTTCAATAATTATGTTTGCCATAGCGTGATCATCAATTCAGATGAGGATGAATTCCAGGTGACTCGTACAAGGGAGAAGCAGCAATAAATAGAATCAAGCAACCAATATGGCTCCCAAGCAGACATCCAGGGAAATACAAAAAGAAAGTGCTAAGGATTCAGGCAGGCTAATTCATGGCTATGGCACAGTGTGCTAATGGACACTGAGACTCCCAAAAGAAGTGTGAACAGCAGTAGAGGAGGAATGCACCAAGAGGATGGTTGGTATGCGACAAAAAGGACCTTTGACAAGATGGGAGCAACTAGTGAAGCAAAATGTCACAAAGCCTGAGCTTTGGAAGGCAGAGCACATTCATGAACTTGGCCGTCTACAATGTTCCGCCAATCTAACCTGTTCGGCAGGGACACTGTGGAATCACCATCATGCCCTCTTTGCCTGAAGAGAGGAACGCTTGAGCACAACTGACAGAACAGTGTCACAGCCATGGGTGGAGTTCAAAGTGTGAGCCTGTTCAAGTGGGCTGCAGAACATTTACATTTTAATAATTTAGCAGACACTCTTATCCAGAGAGACTTACAACAAGTGCATTCCTCTTGAGGTGTCTTGGAAAAATAAGTACACTATCCTTCATTGAAGCCATTAGTTGGTCAGTGCCAGAGAAATCAAAGTTAAGTGATATTTTAAGTGCTACTTTTTTTCGGGTAGGGTGGTACATGAGTTAATAAGATACTCCTCAAAGAGGTAGGTTTTCAACTGCTTTCTGAAGATTGGCAGGGTCTCTGTCCTGGCTTCAAGGCGAAGTTTGTTACACCATTGATGTGCCAAGACAGAAAAACCTTTTGCCTTGGCTGAGTGGGAGGTGCCCACATGCAAGGGTTGGTTGGCCAGAAGACAAGATGTGGATCAGAACAAATGCCGCTTCCTGTGTAAGGTGGGGTCGTATTTTGCTGCTTTGATGTTTGCAGAGAATAACAGGTTAATGTAGAGTGTATTGCCATGGTACTTTGCGCTTGGTGAGGGGACCACTGTGAAGTTGTCAACCGTGATGGACAGGACTTGGAGCAGGCATGCGTTCCCCGGGAGGAAGAGCAGTTACGTCTTATCAAGATTAAGCTTGAGATGGTGTGCTGACATCCATGCTGAGATGTCTGGCAGGCATGCATCTGTGTGTGTTGCAACATGGTAATCAGAAGGGGGAAATGAGAAGAGTAGTTAAGTGTCATTGATGTAGCAATAATAGGGCAAGCCACGTGCGAATATGACCAAATGACTTTGGGCCAAGCGCTGATCCCTGAGGTGCACCAGTAGTGAGAGCATGTGGCACAGACACAGACCAGCTCCATGCAACCTGGTACGAGGGGCTAAGAGGGAGGTGACATGAGTTGACTTAAAGACAGAGGGAACAAAGCCAGTAAATAGGGAGGAGTTGATGCGGAAAGTAAGGTAAGGTAAAAGTTTGGAGAAAGGAGGAAGGGATAGGGTCCATAGGACAGGTTGTTGGAAGCCCAGACAGCACTAGACGCAGGACTTCGTCCGAAGAGAGTGGAAAGAAAGAGGTCAAGGAATAAGGTAGTTCACTGACAATGGGGCCAAAAGCTTAAACAGGCTGAATAGACGAGCAAATCTTGTCAATGTTTATTTCGAAATGGTTGGTAAAGAAGTCTACTGATAGGGAAGAATGTGGAGGAGTGGGGGGATTTAGGCGAGAGGAAAAGTTGGCAACGAGTTTCCCGGGGTGAGAGGCAGATGCTTGAAATTTATAGTGATAGGTATTGGCTTTAGCAGCAGAAACCAAGAAAGAGAAGGCAGAGAGAAGGGAATGAAAGGATAACAGAACGTTTTCCAAGCAACCCCTCTATATGGCCAATAGCCTACTGGGCGTCATGGGGGCCGACACGAGAATGCCCATCAAGACCATGACAGACAGGAGCGGAAAGAGCCTCTAGGTGACTGTGGATCAAAAGGATAGGTTGCCTGGGTGACGGTGTACGATGCTGAAGGATCCGAAATGCCCCCGTGACCTCAGGCTACATCGCAGGATCGTGTTTTTTAAATACCCCAGCTTTTACAAAGCATGTCTAATCACTTCCCGCCACACAGGTCATACCACAGCAGCTATGTGCACATGAGCCGCTCTCAGGTGCGGGCACAGAATATGCGCGCGTTCACCGACCGTAATTCCGAAAAGGTCAGTACATGCCTTGGATAAATTCACTAGACCTTTGTCTCTTAAATCATCTCAGTGAAGATGAGCAGAGCGACCTGTTCATCCATTCCGCACACGTCAGGGTCGAGTCCGGAGAAAAGTGTATTTGGGCCTTCATCAATCTTTTGATTACAAACACGGCGGTGGCGCACACACACACACACACACACAGTAGCACACACACACGCCAGAGCCAGTTAATAATTCTATCCATTCTCCCCTGGCTGGACAGACTCATTTATTATGTCCCTTATCTATCTCATCAGTTGTCTAATAACGCTCATCATCATTGGCTAATGGCCAGCGTGCTGTTACTCTGACCCTTTGCACACTGTGTAAATGTGTGTGTGGAGATAAAGCTATACACGCTTTTCATGACATCGTACGGTTCTCCATCTATTCATGTTCAAAGCTGTGTGTTGAATGTGAGGCTGTAGAATCAACAGTAAAAACAAGATGACAAAGTGCTTTTTCTTTAGACTGATAGGATAACATTCTACAGTGTATTCTGTTTAAATGTCAAGCACAGTGGTGATGTTGAAATGGGAATCAACTGGGGATTGCGTGTTATAAACTTGGATTTGGAGACAGAATATGACAATCCTTTGTGGTAATCCCATGAGAGGAGTTGGGATTATGGGAAACAGATTAGGAGCGTCTGGAGCCACAACAACTTGTCCCCTATCATCCGCTTCATCTGACATGGGCATCATTTCATCACAACACACACCATAAAGGCATTTCGGAATGTTATGTCCACTCAGCTATCTCTTCGAAACACATGCAACTCCCTCCAAAAAAACTCTGAAACCATATATGAAATTAATAATACATCTTATAACTGTCTATAAGTATCTTAAATGGACTGAGATGAATTTACGCACTCAACAGAACTGCTTTAACTTCATCATGTTCAAGGGCTTTTTTGCCCGCATGGCCCACTTCATGTCCACCCTCATGTTTGGTTCCTCTTTTTGACAGATGGCCTCACATTCCCTTCAAGATACATCTGGTACAACATAGAATTCATGGTTGACTGCATAATAGCAAATTGGCCAGGCCTTACTGCAGCACCAAACTAGAAGGCAATGCAGCACCAAAGCCTCATAACAACCAAGCTTTATGCAAATTTTCTTGGTAGCCAATATGCTTCGGTACCCTTCTGCCATAACTCGTTACATAAATAATAAAGATTAGTGAGCCTATTCCAGAGGCAGCAATCCCTGCACACGCCATGCCACTAGTATAGGTAGTATGCTTTTTGGATCTGGCTGCCTCTGTATTTGGCTGATCAACTCTTTTGCCCATTCTATTGTGTCCTTTCTGTTTCTGGTGCTGATCAGAGGTTTGCAACTTGCAGGGTTGCCTTTGTAACACTTTCACCGCAGCATTATTGAGGTTCTTTTACAATTTGCTAGTCTTGATGTTGTTATAGGCCGACTCAATAGAACCGGAAACCCCTAATCTTTTAGAAACCTTTGTGAGCCAAATGTTCCAATACAAATGGGTGGATGGAACTCTGACAGTGTAGTTATACTTAGTTGGTAAAACACAGGGGTTGAAATCAACTGAAATAAAAATTGAAAGCCTGTTCTTTTGCCTCATGTTTTCAGATGAGTGTACAGCATTATAAAATGTTTACTGTCCCAAAAACGTATGGAGGGCAGTGTATATACAGAAAAAAGACAAATTCCAGGGCTGTACTTTTACACGACAATAAGTTAAGTTAACCTTTTTCTTCCAAGAGAGCTCTATTAAACATAAACTACCCCATGTCAAAGCACTGTATCCATAGAACTAGTCTGGCTGCCAAAACATCGCACTATTCCCTAGATAGGATTCTGGTTACAAGTAGTTCACTGTATAAGGAACGGGATGCCATTTGGATAGCAGCCATAGTATTTCAACCACAATAAATCTACCAGTAATAACATCACAATTGCCCATGTCAAGCTGACCTCCATTCAAAAAGCGTCAATTACCGCCTTTCAGAAGCCTGCGGATGTGGGTGTATTCCAGGTCTCCGCTATTCAAACATACTATTTATATTTCAGCGAGGTAACTGCCAAAAAGGTTGGGGAGCCCTCGTTGACGCGTGTTGACGCACAACTCTGTTGCGCACATAGAACCATGACTCATTGAGTAGGTACACAGAAAAATTTACTCCATTACAAATCTCTATGGTAAGTGTTCTCGAATATCAGCCATTCCGAGGAATTAATCAATTCCTGGGGAGAGCAAACACAATTCAAGTTTAACTAGAACTAATTATTGAGACTTTGCCTAAGTGAGCTGGCTCAGAATCACCGGGAACTTGAGAAAACATCTGGGGAACCCGAGAAGGGGTTTGACAGCCATTGATCTACAGTACACAACTACACCAAATACTAAGTGTTTATAGTACATGCTTACAAAAAGTAATAACTCCTTATGGACTGATTAAGTGGCACACTCTATATGTTTTACAAACAAGCTAAGGGACAACATTGATTTAGCCTTTCATTCAGTGTAAAGGCTCTTCTGGTCAATGCCACTTTGTCTGACCTCAGCTGCTGCTGCCGCTGCTAAAGTACGTCTGATCTCTGCAGATTAAAACCATGACACAACAGTTTTGAGAATTTTCAGCAACTTCCCTCAGTGTGCTCTCAGTGTGCTCTCAATATTTTTTAAACAGCTTTTGAAGTTTAAGACTTGTATGTTCATGAATTGTAAGGGGGAAACATCTTTGTACATTCTTTGAACTGTTTCTCTTTTTAAAAACGAGGTTTCACATTAGACAAAGACAATACAAAATGTTAAACGCTTTGTGAGCGGAGATTTTCCTTTCCTTGTTTTTATTCAGTACTTTTGGTAATGGACGACGGGGCAATGTACTATTGCATACTAAACCCTGTTTGACTACTGGCAACAACAGGGACCGGGGGGCAACTCCTCGATGACTAGTCTAACACACTGCGTGTCAACATACGGACGGGATTTCCTCCTGCAAATGCTACAGTGAGTGTGTTCTGACAGAAGGAGGTGATTGGGAGTTCACTCTGCTAATCCTTCTGGGTTTCCTCCAACACGTGCAGTTAGCCTACTAACATATATTAGCCTCTTGAGATTCAATTGAATTACAGTGTGTGTGTAAGAAATGGCTCCCTGTGGGCCAAAGCCGATTGAGTATAGTAGTGAGACACGCACACACACACAGACTCCATTACCAGTATCATAGGTCCGTCACTAACGCGTCTGTCTGCCTAGTGATTGGCTGTCGTCATGTGTGTCCCGTGTGTGTCTCTCTCTCCAACTCCCGCTATCTTACCATCTACATCCTGCTCTCACTCCCTCCCTCCCTCATGTCCCGCCCCTATTTCCTACTCTCACACCTTCCCCTGCTCCCACCCTCTCTTTCACTGTAAAGCAAAGCATGAAATTAACTGTTATAAAGAGTTGGGGCCTATTCTGTGGCCGTAGGCGCTCCAATATCAATCCTGAATTCTGAAGCCTGAGTGTGTATGTGTGTAGGTGTATGTGTGTGTGTGTGTGTGGAAGCGGTCTAGACACATCCTTTTTACTTTCTCCCTCTCCCTCGTGTCCAGACATAAAAAGAACCTCCGGGCTCTGAGATGAGCTGGAACCTGGAACGGTCCAGCATAGTTCCGTAGGTGGAACACGACACTCGCAACAACAGGGTTGGGGGTTTCATTCCCAAATTGGGGACCGTTATGGGGATGTGTACACTTACTAAGAGTCTGACTAAAAGACGAATACAAAAATAAAACAAATGTGTAGAGAAAGACAGGACTATTGTTTCCTATTGGACTCCTCATTGAGACATCACGCACTAACAGAAAAATATTAGGAGCAGCATCTCTGAGCCAAATGTAACAAAAAAAAGGGGGCACGTAATCATCACAGTATAACACCAAGTCAATTAAAATTCAGGGATATCAATCTGCCTGGTAGGAAGCATAAGTGACTGCGAATCAATTTCACCTGTTTTGGTGGAAATGAAAGTGAGAACAGGTGCACTGGAGAGGTAACAGCGAGACAACCCCCAAAAAGGAAATGGTTTGGCAGGTGGTGGCCACAGACACTTGCCCTCATTATCCTTCCTAGGTTTGCAGAGGCGGTACTTGCGATCCAATCCGGTTGCGCATGTAGTCCTGCTGCTTCAGGATGGCACATCCATGCGTGCCGTCTTCCAGTCTCCCAGTCCAGTCTCAAGAACATGGGGGAGACACCAGGATTCGCACCATCATCCAGCACGACAGGTTTGGCAGTGGGTCAGTGATGGTCTGGAAAGGCATGTCCTTAAATGGTCGCACAGAGCTCCAAGTGTAAGCCAACGGTACCCTGACTGCTGTTAGGTACCGGATGAAATCCTTAGACCCAATCCTCAGTGGGCCCTGGGTTCCTCCTGGTGGTGATTTTGTTGTAACGTAATTTTGTTTCCACGAATTACACAATGTACAGTTTGAACTGTAATATATTTTGTTCATCAAGATGTGTGATTTCAGTGTTCCCAATAATCCTTTTGAGCAGCGTATATCGGCGAAAACACAAACAGTATCACAAATCAATAATCCATTAGTCTCTGCGGAATCTAAAGCCTACACAGGCCTTTTGTCCACAACATTCACTCAAAGGCATGTGTGTATAAGCATGCGGAACAAAGCCACACACACCCACAGTAACAGATAGGGGCACAAACACCCCCACCCCCCCCATCCAAACCCCCACCCCGCACACACACACGCCAGTCAAACCAGTCTCCTATGAATCCAGCCACACCTGCCCAGTATATGCCAGCCCTCCATAGACTCCAATGGCTTTTGTGCCACCCCCATTGTGCTCAGGTGTAATGATCGGTATCGCTCCCCTGCAAATACGTGGCGTCCAGCCCTGAATGCAGCCGGCAGCAGAATTAAACAGCACTCTGTCAGGCTTGGAGCCCCTGCCACCACAATGGGCAGCAAACCAAGAATAAATTGAATCCATCTGCAGAGAACAGTCGGAAAAAATGAAACGGAAAGAAAGTAGATTTCTTTAATTCCTTCTTCATCGGTGCGGACAGGGGGGGTGGAGGTTTAGATGGAGGGTTTAATACATCAGGCCTGAATGCTCCATTTGGGAGATGTCATTGTGTCTGTCTCTATTTCCGTCTGTCTCTATTTCAGTCTGTCTCTATTTCCATCTCTCTTTTTCTGTCTCCTTCTCTGCCTCCATCTATCTGCCTCCCTCTATCTGCCTCCCTCTATCTCTGTCTTGTCACTCTAGTGACTCCTTGTGGTAGGTTGGGCACCTGCATGCTTCTTGGACAGGGTTGGTCACATGTGCTGACAAACTCCCCAGTGAAGTGTGCCGTACGCCTGAGCAAAATGTCAGAGGACATGTATCAATCTCCAGTGCTCAAACTGAGAGGGGAGAAAAATACACAAGAGTTTGACAATTTGCATAATGCGTTAAGCAATGTGTGAATAGTTAAGGTTTTAGACCATTTGCTCTCAAATAGGCTGAAAGACATATCGATAAAACACAAAGAGTTGGTTCATGATTAATATGGTATTAATTATCCACGAATTAGAGGGAAACGACCTGAAACACAAATAGATTATATGGACACTCAATTATGTCCAATAAGCAAAAAACATTTGCCGTTTGTAGCAAAAACCAATGGTAGTGTCCGGAATGCGACCGTGGTACCTCGTTGACGTCAATGCCGTGTCTCTTCATGTAGCCGCGGTCGTTGACCTGTCCCCCATCCGCAAAGTCCATAGTCAGGACCCGCTTGGTGGACAGCTCCCAGTGGATCTTGGGTATCTGAAGGAGGGAGCATGAAATCAGATAGGCTCCCTGCATTCCAGGTTTGGGGTCAGTTCCAATTGAAAGTACTCAATTCATGAAATTAATTGCATTTACAGATCAAAAGCTCAAACTTAACAGCAAATGCTTTGAAGAGATGGCCCTTTTCAATATTGAATTGGAATTTAAGATTACTTCCTAAATTGACTGGCTTCATTTCAAATTGACCCCACCAGTTTGAAACACCAGTATGGGTAAGTGTGTTTGTGTGTGTTTTGTGAAAGCATTAGTCCTGATATTGATCTGCCTGCTGGCTGTCCTTTCTGCAGATAAGATGGTATCAGAGTGACGTCAACAACGGCGTATCTCTCTGTGGGAACGTTTTCCTATCACACAGATCCATTGGAGCTGCTCTTAATTCTGGCCTCTGGATGCGGGCTAAGCCCCAGTCATTCTGCTTGTTAGGACTCACAGGGACACCATATTGTTGCTGGAAACATTTTATTTCAGGAATATAATCGCCCAGGTCACTTGACCAAATCAGAACAGGAAAAGGGACACAGCATCTTATGGAGATCATGGATTAAGGCATTAAATAAATCAATGACATCCCCTGCATGTTGTCATCACAATCCTGATGTTTCCTCAGGTCTCAATAAGAAGATAATGCATACAAAATGTAGACACAAATTACTACACAAACTACTTAGCAATTTTATGAACACATACTTCAATCGCATTTAAATATTTTTATATGAATAATTTCATATTTGCTCCAGTCGATTATAGGCAAAAATTTAATAATTTATTATTGTTTATTCTCTGTTGAAGTTCAACAGACAATCATCTTGTAAAACCCTGTTTCTCAAACAGTCGGGATGCTTTGTGAATTGCAAAAAAAAACAGAATGCAAATCTTTTATACCCTCAAGTCAATAGAAAATAGTACAAAGACAATGTATGAATTGCTGAAAATGAAAATGTTTTTTGTTTCTTGAAAAACATATGCCCGCTTTGAACTTGATACCAGCAACATGTTTTATAAAAGCTGGGATGGGGCAACAAAAGACTGGAAAAGTTGTGTGCTGCAAAAAACTAAACCGTGCGAAACATCTCACAACTACTGAGGTTAATTGGCAACAGGTCAGTAACATATTTGGGTAAAAAAGAGCCTCCTAGGATGAGTATTTCAAAAGAAAGAAATGGGGAGGGGTTTATTGCTCTGTGAAAGATTGCGGAGGAAATAGTGCAACAACTTAAGAATAACAGCTCTTAACATAAAATTGCAAAGTTTTGGGGATTCCATCATCTACAGTACACAATACCGTCAATTTCTGTTTATAACCTGCATCGCGTACAAACCCCACCATAAATTTTACGACATCAACATGATCAATACTTTCCAGAACATCGCTGAAAAGCGCAAAGCAAAATATCTAGCCTAGCCTTGCAAACGGAGATGGCCTAAAAGCTTAACTATCATGTTCATAATATCATATACTCCTCTCAACAGTAGTGACAACCAGTAGGTGTTGTTGTGACAACCTGTAGTTGTCACTACTGGTAGCATGAGGCGGTACCAGCACAAGAAGGTTGAGGAGATACCAAGAGACTGGACCAGACCGGAGAAAGGTATCAACCCAGCAGCAGTACGAGTATATATTTTTTTTAAATGGGGTTGTATATCCAGGCAATGTATAATAGACAAAAAACGGATTGTGTAATTCAGTAAAAATATTGGCAATCAGCATTGGCCAATAGTTCTCCTATCAATGTCTCCCCATAACACAAACAGTATACTCATAATAACAAGACTGAAGGTTCAGGGGTACCGACCCTTTTCATTTTGTTTACACATCTAAAACCCAGAGCAGACCATCAGAGACCCGCTAAGGGCAGTCTAACGGCAACAAGTCAAGGGGAACCTGGTCATTCCAGGAATAGCTCCAACGTCTGGCACTATACAATCATATGTCTCAGAAGAGCAATGGATTGCAAGTTTGTTAGCAATGTGTTCTGGGAGATGTTGTGACTCACTGCCTTGTGAAATGTATTGTGCTACTGTACGTGTTTACAGAACAGATATTAGGATATATGGTCCTGCTCAACACAGACTAGGGAGACCTTTTGGGGTGAAGGCTTCTGTCCATGGGAAGTCTCCCTGTTGCAACTGGTAATTAAAAATGTTAACGCAAATGCCAGCCTACCTGTATTCTTTATACCATTCCTCTTTCGTTGTAAATGTAAATTGTCTTTGTATCATACTTCTGGCAGGGGATAATGAGGATCCCAATCAAATCCTAAACGATTTAGTAAAACTATGATATCTTTCCCTTGCAGAGTGCACGTGTGTGGTTGTGTGATACGGGCATGTACAGGTGTGTGTGTGTGTGTACCCTGAGCCAAGGCAAGTGTGCGAGCATGGCCGCCAACTTCTCAGCGTTGCGTCCTTCATTGAGGAAGTCCAGTTCCAGGGGCATGTTTTTCTTGGCCTCCTCCACCAGCCACACAAAGGCAAAGTCTGGGAACAGCCAATGGACCATATTCACCAAGGCCTGTGGAGGTGTACACACACACACACACACAGAGACACGACAGAGAGATGAAACAAGGGCACGGACAGCAGCACCAGCATCATTGTAATCATAACCAATATCATTTTTTTGATTTGTTTTCACTTGGGGTTATGTTTGAATATGAATATGAATATGAATGAGTATGAATATTTGCACATTGTAACAAAACCATAGCCAATAACAAACAAAATTACTCCATCCTTTTGACAAGTCTGTATGTTCTCAATTCTTACCGTCCAGATTCTTACTTTAACACTCACTATGCTAATGTAAACAAATGTCAACTAAGCCGTGTAAATGGAAAACCTAATTGAGGAAGAAAGAAGAGGGGAAGAGACGCTTGGGATTGAGAGAAGGCAATTAATAAAGAAACAGGTTGAAAGAGGTTGCTCAGGTGGCCATAATCGTACAGGTGCACACACACCTCCATGACCGCAATGTCCTTCGAGCTCTGCTTCTGGACTTTGGGATGCTGGACCTTCACGGCCACCGTCCTCCCATCATGCAACACTGCCTTGTGCACCTGCGCCAGGGAAGCGGCGCCCTGGGGACTCTCATCGAAGGAGACAAATAGATCTGAGACCTAAAGAGGAACAGAGACATATAGCGTTATGATCTGAGACCTAAAGAGGAACAGAGACATATAGCGTTATGATCTGAGACCTAAAGAGGAACAGAGACATATAG
>JACXGK010010202.1:0-10086 GCA_016801125.1 Novumbra hubbsi | reverse complement strand
AAACAGGGTTAATCCACAAAGAATGAGGCGGATGGCCGCCATAGTAAGTGAGACAAGGCCTGAGAGAAAAGCCACAGCCAATAAAGGACTAATTAAAGCATTTGCTCTTCAGACAGGGCTGTGGACGATCAAAGGGGAGTCGTGCCAGGCGCTAAGCCGCCTCCTCTATGTGTCACAAAGGGTTCTTAGGGGATCCTGGAGAGAAGCGACACAGGCTATTAGGACTAGACAGGGAATATGAGAATGCCCTCAGCAGATGACAGACCTAGGTGATTTTTGTGTGTGTGTGCATGCATGTGTTTTTAATGTAAAGGCTCAGTCAAATCTGCATTGCAGTATTGATGCAGTAACTCCTGGCAAATTAACTCCACTGGCTTTGTGTACTGTAGTCACGGTAAACATTGCAATTGTGGGTTAGAACGAATTGCAGGGTAAATCTCCAATTGACTCAGCAGCCATTACCTGAATTATACTGGCTGGTGTGAATTTTTGGGGGGGTTTCACCAAGCACACACAAAACAGAGGTACTGGTGGAAGTCTTTGTCCTTTATATCAAACAAAAGACATGGTTATTCCGGCAGTTAAACAAAGTAAAGCTGCTGGCAAAATCAAACATTATATCTCACTCCTTTTAGACCACAATCTCTCTTCTGTAGCAAGAGTACATTAGCAGGAATACATTTAAAATAACCAAATTACACTCTGTACTGAAAACGGTCCAACATGCAGAATTCCTTCCTCTGTTCACTTGACGTCAGTGTAAATACAGGGTTCTGTAGCTTCTACAAAACATAGCTTCATGTTGTCAAACGATCCTCAATGAGCTAAGAAGGGGCACCTGTTATATACCTGGAAAAAAGTAACATCAAATCATTTAAGTAACTCAACTCAAACTATTTTTGTGATTATAACTAAAATAATGCTACCCTTATACATTTTATAATAATAATAATTTAAGGGTTGACAATTTACTCTTGTGTTTTATGAATTATACTATGTGTTGCAACAAAAAATATAGGGGCCTGTCTCATTAGACCAATACCACTGATACCAGAGACACTCACTATTGTATAAAATCCAAAATGTCTCTTTGATGAACAGTAGTGTGTGTATATAACAATATTACATTTCTCCCATCAGCCATAATGATTGACAGTTTTTTTTTCTTTGTATGACATTTGCAGATGAGAACCCTTCCTCTGGATGACATCATCAATGATCCTGCCCTAACTGTATTTTCCTTGGCCAGTCAGATTTATGTCTTTGACATAGTAAAGGCTTTCTCAATCAATATACTTTTTAATGTTTCTTCAGGATATGTGTCTGCCCCAAACCTGCTGGGGTTGCCAAGCAAATGAAATGCATGAATAAATCAACCAATGTCTTCTAATTCATTGATTGCATTTTTAATGACATTTCTAATAAAGCTCCTTGAGCTGGAAGTGTCATGTTATAAATTGGCTTCAAGGGAGACAGTCAATATATTAAAGGCAAGTAAAGATCTTTCTACAATGTCTATATTGGCTGTCTAGTAATTTAACCAACAAGGACAAAGACTTTTAAAATATCTTATTGTCTTGTACTACAGTTGGAGCTGTTGGAGCTTGCATTGGGTTAGGGCCTGGTATTTACTGGAAATGTGGTAACCAAAATGGTACTGTTGGCCCCTTACTTGCCAGGATTCTGATAATTCCTTTGAAGTACCGGTAATTCAACACCATTGATAAATACGTGGTACAAAACGGTACAAAACACAGGGCTTGTTCTATTATGAATAAATCCCCATTTTTCCCCAATATAAATCCTTAGGCCTACGTAACAGTGATGTAACTACACAGTACAATGTCATTTCTTAATGAATGCTAGATATAGCATATTACGTAACCCAAAGAAATAAATGATAAGCTTTAGGATTGGTGGCCGTGGTTAGTGGAAGGATTAGTATGTGATTCAGGACTGATTTCCAGTCAGTATTTCACATTAATAGACCATCTCCTCCATATTTTGTTAACTTTTGTGTACGTGTGGATGCGTATGTGTGTAAATGTGTATGTGTGTGTTTGTGTGTGTGTGCCTTTGTACAGCACAGGGGTGATGTCTGCTGTTCCATGCACTTATCTTAGCCTCTGCTGCAGTCATTTGTCTCCCAGGCAGATCGCCTCGCTGCAGCACTCTGATACCACACGCTCATCAGCACCGGAGCTCCATGGACCACATGACACACATGGAGATTGAGCCCTGGGAAGGTCGCTGATATACTGCATCTCTGAGTGTGCGTTCCCGGAAAGCTTGTAGGGGGATGGGGTTGAGCGGGGATGTTCCGCTTGCGTGTGTATTCACAGGTTTTTCAATATGAACGCTGTAAATGGAAATGAATATGAGGCCCCCTGCCGATATGGGGACAGATATTAACTAGAATTAATTTGCCTTGAGGACTATCCGCACATATCAAAACGTCCACTTTTGACCTCTTCCCAAGACACTGAGTCAATGATTGAATGAAATTCAATGCAATTTGGCCCCTTGTCTGGGGCTAAAGCAGAGGTGGTCATCCCAGTGTAGAAAATGAGGTCAAGGGTCACCGAATATTTCAGTGGGAATTTGTCCTGTGTCTCTGGCGGTATGTTCCTATTTAGTGATAATGATTATGCTGATTTCAACCACAATGTTATGTGTGTGTGCCTGCATTTTAAAATGCTACTGTAATTTATATTGTTCCTGTTTTTTGTCTGTTTCCAGGGTAAGGGAACATGTTCCTGTTCTTTTCTTAGAAAAACATATTCCTTATTTAGCAAATTTTTTGTTTTATGACAATGAGCAAGTAACCAAAGGCTAGGATCATTGCAATCAGCCTGGCCAGGAATTACTGTTAATTATTGCCTGTCTGTTTAGTTGGTCTGTCAGTCTAGCATCTGCACTTATGGAGGTCTGAGGTTTGGTTGTTCTCCCAGTTGAGGGAAGGCAATTGTCCTTCAGCCAGACCTCCAGAGTCCAGACAGTCTGCTGTCCTGGGTTGGATGACAAACTCACCAAGCACCACCCTTCGGCTCTGGAACATTCCTTCATTCCAGTCAAATGTAAGACAACCAACATTTCTGTCTGTAGGACAAAGGGATCTTGGGAGTTGAATCATGGGATTAAACACTTACCTTATCAGTTAGCTCTTTCTTCAGTTGGATTTGAAAGCCATTAACCAAATGAAAATTCCCCCGAGGCTTTTCATAGTCCTGCGGGAATTAGCATTCACGCCAGGTGTAAAACATTGTAGTTAGGTGGTACCAAGAACATCTGTTGGCAAGTGGGGTTAGAATGTAAGGATATGATGCAAACAGTGGAACGATGTTATAAAAATCTGTCGAACCCTTTGTGTCAGCCTGCCTTTTCCATGTACCTAGTGGAATAAACAAAATGTTGCTATTACGGGTTTACATCAGCATTTTCAAATAATTTAGCAACACCACAGCCATACTCCTTTCATTAACATGGGTCTGTGGATGAGACTGTAGCTTTGTGACCACAGACATCAGTCACTGACACGCTATGTCGTCGTCTCCCAGATGCCCCAGTAATGGATCATGACAGAACACATCTTTGTTATCAGAGAGCAGACCGGAATACTGGAGAACTTCTGGTTCCAACTCACGTTGTTACATAGCATATACCCCAAATGACACCCTATTCCCTATTGCACATTCTGGGCATGAACAAGAGCTGGGAACTCAAAATGGAATTGGCGACCGGTTGGAATGTAAAACATGCTCTGATCAAACTGTTCTATTTTAGTTATACTGGCTGCAAAACGTTATTTTAAATGTCATTAAATGTGGTCAGCTGAGATCTATAACATCAGTTGACTTTTCTTTCATCAATCTGGGGGGATTATTGTAGAAGACTGTATACAGAGTTAGTGGTTTGATCTAAATGCTTCACAGCGGACCTGGGAATCTGCTTTGAGGCTCTGTTAAACGACTACGGATTCAATTCAATCCATAAATCAAAGGATCAAAATTTAAACTACATTTCCAATCAAGCAGATAAGCAGCATATACAGAGAACGCTAACGTTGGAACATTCAAATTAATACAATTTTGCTGTAATACCCAAACAAAGGACAGAATCCAGATCTCACAGAGCAAGTGTTATGTAGACGCCAGACACGCTGGACCTTCCTTGGATGAGCAAGTCTAATGGAACATCTACCTTCCTCTTAGTTATGACAGACTGCTAGATAGCTACAGTATGATTAACTACACCAGTTGATACATTGTAAACCATGGTTCTCTTTGTTTAATTTCATCCTAGGCATAGTTACGAACGTTGAGATAATTACAACTTTCCCTGGAAGACAAATGGTTGGGCACTTGCACAACTACTCAATTCAAAGCCCAGGAGCCAAGTTATAATACACAAAAGCGTGCATTCCACTTTGTTTATTCAATTTACAATCTACAATCTGTAAATGAGACTGATTCAGCTGCTGCTATTGGCACGGATGTGAGAATAACCTTCAATCAGCACTAACTGGTTCCACGTCGACACCACTGGACTTGCCAGTAATTCATTTACAGCTGCATCACCAACGTGTTAAAGATGTTGTTGTTTTTGCAATACTAAAGAGAAGTCTGAATTAACTCGGTTTTCTGTTGACATGGGCTTATTCTCAATGCATTTCTGCAAATCAACCGTGCTGTTCAACAAAGCGTTCTCTGTGAAATGTTCAAGGGTTGCGCTGAAAGATGTGGCCGTCTGTTTCTTGGGACAAAACGACGAGGAAGATAGCAGTGCCACTTTGTCCCACTTCAAGCTTCATTTAGGTTGAGCATCAACATGTTTAGTCAATGGGAACCATCCATGAAACTGCCTGTCAGGGCCCCCTGCTATACCTCTAATTCAATCCACTCACATTTCCAAAAAAAGCAAGTCCGTAGTTACGTAAACCTTATGCATAACTTAACAACAAGAAAATACTTTCAAGTCCACTTCAGTCTTTTGACATACTGACACACTTGAGTTGAGTGATGTGGGAACTTCCTTTTCCCTGCACGCAAACCATCTGGATATTCTTCTCTCATAGAGACGACCAGCCGTGCTGTTGGTTAAAAGTCAAATGATTGACAAGCACATAGAATCTGCTCCTCTTCTACAAAGACAATATCTTTCTCCCTGGCACAATATGACAGTTGTCTGAAGTTCACCACCAGCAACAGGTCTCCTGCGGTCTTGTTGTTGATAAATGAAAGGGGCAGCTGTCTTCAGAGGGATCTGAGATGACCATGTGGAAGTCACTGCTTTCAGACGTGTGGACATCTTCACACGCAGGTTCCTGCGGGTGAGTTGGAGAGCAGGGAATGCCAGACAAAAATGGGCTTGTAAGGCTTTCGCAAGAAAATAAAAATAAGATAGTTGTCCCATCTAGTTATATTACAGCCTAGCTGTAAGTCGTGTTTATGAGCTTCTAAAAAATAACTGAAAATAAACGTATATGGTGTTTGCAGGATTACAGTTAAAAGGAATGTAGAACTGTACCACTGAAGATGAACGTGTTCCCTTTCGAATGGATCCCAACACCCCCATGAGCAAGACTGCAGGGGAAAACAGATGTCTTGACAATGAGAACAACTTTGACACACACTCCTGCAGGGTTAAATTCTTGCAGCTGCCACGGATGCTAAAACAAACACGAATGATGATAAGATCTTAACAGATGAACTCCATGCATATCCTTGGCTTCGCCCAGCTGAAAACTCTAATATTTTCAATCCATTTTCACCCGCGGAACGTCATGGAATGCAGGGCACCGCGTTTGGACAGCACACAGGGTTTTGTCCCAAATGGCATATTCCCTTTCAAGTGCACAGACTTTGACCAAAACCTGTCCAAGAGTAGTGCACTATAAAGGTTACGCTGTGTCATCTGGGGAACAGTGTAATTGGAGAACATAGGCTATGATGTAAATGGAATATCCATAGTGAACATAAACGTGGGAAAAGCAATCGGGAGTTGGAGGATTTGAAATAAAGATTAATGTGTCTCATTATCAGTGGTTTCCTTTTCTGAAGTCTGCTATTTATACCGTCGCACCATTCAGTGCCACTGTGGAACTAACTAAGGTTGTTGCAGTAAGAGACACTTTGTTACACTCCATTTGAGTCCACTTTAGCACGAGTGACAGCCTCCATAAGCACCTAATTTAATTTACATTATGGCGTAAGCACAACAACAACAACAACAACAACAACAACAACAAATAGAAATGTCATCTGCTATCAGGATATAACGGTGTGTTTTCCAGGCAAGCCCAACTCCTCTGTTGTGAGTCCTTATAAGCTGACAGTACAGGTAAGACAAACAAGGGGTGGTTCAAGTAGTCAATTGGTGTTTTCACTTGCCTCCTGCTCTGACAGTCTGGGGAGCCAGTAGCAGGCGCTGAGGAAGTGTGAGTGGAAGATATGGATTGTTTGAAAGCTGTGGGGGGGGGGGGCTGGTGGTTCCAAATCACTTAGTTCCATATCCCCCCTCTCACACAGACACACACACACGCACACACACACACGCCGCAACACCAACAGAGCTGCTTTATGAGACCGCAAGGTTAACAAGGTCTGCTGGTGCCATGCCGTCTGCAGTGTCCACCATTACCTGAGGTTTCGGGGAAGGGAATTGCCTGCCTGCCCAGATCTGTGTGCAGATAAAGCATTGAGCCTGTCTGTCATGACGACCAAACAACGTTCCCTGGTCTGTGTGGGATATGATACCCCTCCACCACCCCGGCAGCCCCGTGACCCCAGGACAATGCCGGGCTAGGCCTTAGGTCAGGTACGGACAGTAGCCAATGCATGTTGGATGAAGGCTCTCTGAATATTGCTATAGGCAACAGTATTAACAAGATATCTATATCATGACAGGAAACAAAGATATACAATACCGGTATAATATATCAGAATGTTTCAATATCCTAATGATGTAAAGCAGGGCAGCTCTATCCTGGTCCCGGAGAGTTACCATCCTGTAGCTTTTCACTCCAACCCTCATTTTGTACACCCGATTCTAATAACGTGCTGGATGAAAAGCTAAGTCAGGTTAGTCGCAAGTGAGCTTGGAGAGAAAACCTACAGGATGGTAGATCTCCAGGACCAGGAACGAGAATCCCTGATGTAAAGGGCAATGCAACAAGCGTATTGGAGAAAGGTTCAAATGGGATGACACAATGACTGTGGCCTTCTCATGTGGATGTTACCCAACCATGGGCCAAAGTGAACTGACAGGGAGGCGAAGTATATCGATCTGGAACAGAGAAATCATGCAGGAAGTGGGATACGTGAAGCAGTAGAGGGAATGCCAAACCTTAGGAGGAGAAGTTGATAAAAGGTTGATAAACTGATTCCCACATTGGTGGTTAAACAGTTGGATTTCTACTCTACAAGTACCCCTGAACACTCAAACAGAGAAATAGTGTGGGAGGGAAAGTATTAAAACTGGGTTGTTTTCTTGTTAAGTGCCTGACCAGTTATACTACTAAGAAGTTGAACTATATTACTTTTGAGGCAAAGCGCTTCTCTCCTTTTGGTCCAGAAGGTATTATCAGCTAATCACCAACTCATGAACAATAGCACGGTAGAAGGAGATGGGGAAGACATCTCACGTCTCCACTTTAACGATAATGATCTGACTTTCATTTTCGAGATATGCTCCCATGCAAGGCCAGCTGAGTGCAGAAGGAAGGGTTAGGAATGTGTGTGGGAAAGAGGTCATCCAAAGAAATGACAGGATCAGGATCAAGACAAACGCTTGTGAACCACCAAAAAAGGATCTTTGTATTATAACCCATGTGTCTGAGGCCGCACAACATCTAGCTCCCCAGGAATTCCAAACGTCAAACCTGCCCTGTCTTCAGTCCCGAAGATTAAAACCTTTTTAAACTGCCGCAGACAGACAGGGTCAAGTTGCTTGAGATAGCCGAGCCTTATTTCTGTTTGATTTCTCGACCTGGCATCAAGGTGCAATCAGCAAACTACATCGCTAGCGCTGATGAGGCTTGCAACTGTTATCGTAAGGCTTGTCTGTCGGGGAGCCCTGACAAAGTGCTTGCACCAGGGATAAAACAACATCTCCTGAGGACGCAGCCAATCTACCAATAGGGAGGCCATTCCTGGCAGGTCGTGGGTTAAAGTCCAAAGACATGGGGATGTGGGGGGTGGATTTTAAAGGAGCTTCTCTTTGCATATGTAAAATACAAAATCCATAAGAAGGTGTGAGTTAATATTTTTTAAAGCAATGTTTTTATAGGAGGTCTCGGGAGCGGATCTTCATTCACTACATTTAGGCAATGTTCCAGGGAATCAAACCGGCTGCAGGCAACTGCCGCAGATACATGTTCCCATGACACATTGGGGTTTTTATCCTCTCGAATATGGCCATAGTCTTTGCTCTTCTCGTAGAGAACAGGCTACTCTGGCAAAGTTGATAAAGTCGGATTACAACTTATCAAATTGACCACGCTGAGTCGTGAATAATAATGTTAAATTGAACGTTGATCCAGATTCCTTTCCTTCAGACTTACAGTTGACAGTAAGCAAATGTTTAGAGCAGTTGATGTAAACAAACTGTCGCTGCCCTCCTACTATTGTTTCTAATTTTATTGAACACAAATGGACAGAGGTTTTTAAATAAATTCAAAGTGGCGTTTGCTGTTAAACATAATCCACACATGCTCACAAACTTTAGGAAGCTCTGAATCTTGGGACTGAAGGACGGAATATACAGGACCAAACCAGACTCCTCAACCACTGTGTATTTACTGATCGTGTTCAGGGATTGCATTGTGGGTAAGTTTGCATGCCAAGCGTACAACCAAGCAAACCACATGTTGAGATGATGCTGATAAAGGCATCATCAGCTCAAACTACTGTACACATCACTGGCCTTGTGAAAAGACGGAATAGCAATAAGCCCATGCTTATTCATTCAGCGAATAATTCAAAGATTACCTTGGATGATCACAGACTATAGGGTTAGAAACCCCATTGCCCTAATATAGGCCCTCTACAGAGAAACAAGTCACCCAGAGGTGGGCCTTGATTCACATTAGCATGGGCGGTCCTATAAAAGGGTTAGTCAACCAGAACTTTGTATCGGTATGGATTAAACAATTAAAGGATTCTCTGCTACAGGCTGATTATTTGGACCAGTGCTTGCACGATGTCTGTCTTAATCAAAGTGTTAGCCAATCACCAGATACTATACTGATGTTTTCTACAACCTGTACCTACTATACTAGAATAACTAATCCAATACTAATGATCTCTACTTATCCCTTTTATGCCGTACCAATCAGTTCACTGGTGCCCATCTCATGTTCAATTATGCAACAGATGCATTATATCACGGTCACGGTTGGATTATCAGTGTGTGGCAAATTTGATTGCAATTAGTGGCTACAAGTTGCTGTTTTGGAGATGGGAGAGCAGCCAGTCTTCTGTGTGTAATTAAATTGGCCTCCCGTCCTCCAAGGACAGGCAGTTAACAGCCACCGTGACTCACCAGACCCACGGAGTGAACATGCTGACTGGCCCTCCACTTAATAAACACCAGACCCGGTCAAGGAACCCACACGCGCACCCAGATAATCACACACATACCAAGGTAGGCATTCTCGTGCATGTAGTACATCTCAGTGATATTATTGGTAACAAGTGATAACATGACCCGTTAACAGTTTCTGCGAGCGCTGACATCAAATGGCGGATTGGTGGTCGGGGCTGGCCACGTTATTTCAGGTCTCCTCCATAAAGAACCAGAATTAATAGATGGTGGGGGGAGTCGGTTCAGATTATCTACCAGGGGCTGCAGGATCAGATGGGTGTGTAGTGCAGTCATGCATCCTCAGCTTAAAGGAACAATGACCTTGTTCACGTCCACGGCTTAAAGGAACAGGCACACATTGCTGCGATGCAAATCCAGACATCCAGCCAACTTCCCAAGTACATCAACATAATGTACAGTACCAAAATAAACACTGCGTAAAATGCGCATGTTTATTTGTCTACACACCCTAAGGAAGGGGATACCCCCCCCCCCCCCCCCCCC
>JACXGK010010201.1:0-11421 GCA_016801125.1 Novumbra hubbsi | reverse complement strand
CCGAGTAGGAAGTAGATGGAGAGGGAACATATTAAAGGTAAGCAGTGAGAAACAGAGTGGAAGTAGATGGAGGGAACAGAGAGTGTGTCAGAGGACAAAAGGTAAGAAGGGAGAAACCGAGTAGGAAATAGATGGAGAGGGAACAGAGAAGGGGAGAGAGCAACACAAGCCCTCAGTGCATCCAGTGGATCATGCTCATGAAACATTTAATCAGGCTTTGGAGATAACAGCTTTCTTTAGTCTTGGCCCAAACGCATCTATATCGTCACGGATACGTTTTATCAAACACATTCTATGCCTCTTTTTCCTTTTGCCGTATAAAAAATATATTTTCCGTCCGACACTAAGAGGTGTCACATGTAACATGAACTACTGTCACGAGCTTTGGTTGTTTCCTCTTTAGCCAAGAACTAGTTCAATATGCTCTTTCAAATAACTCCTGTCCTGATTGACTGGAATGCCAGCATGCAAGCATAATAAGTACAGGGGTCCCTATTATTAGAACAGTTATAATAATGAATCGTTGCCAAAACCTTTTGATGGCCTACATTTCACCCTGGCACACATGGGACACTATCAAGGACTGTCTTTTTCTCCGACTTCTGACTGAGGATTAGTTATACATGATTATGTTTCCTATGTTCATTACGACCAACAGTAGCGAGTCCTATTTGTTAAGACTAGACTCCAGGACTCTGACAGGCGTAATGTGGGTATGGAGGGGGTTTTCGGTTTTCGCAGGCTATTTACTCCCAATATAGGTCACCCCCGGCTGTGCCGTGTCCATCAACATTCCTCTATAGCATGGTGCCCAAACTAGGGCCCGCGGGCCAAATCTGGCCCACGGAGGCCTTTTGATTTGGACCGCCAAGCCATATAATATAATACAGTTAGGAATAATGCATCGTTACTTTCGGCCCACGGCCCTTAGTCAAGTTAGATTTTTGGCCCTTTATAGGAAAAAAGTTTGGGCACCCCTGCTCTATAGGCTGCGATGCCTGCTATCTACCAAGTCTTTATATCCATTTCTTTTGGGCCATATCTATGTCGCAACACCAACCACTAAATATGCTAAGACAACAAGTAATCAACTTCAGAGAATACAAGCACTATGAACTCAACACCCAGAACAGTGTTTTTCTTCCCAACGTGGTGAAGTCCCTTGCCTGTATTAATACTTTGTCTGGTCGCGGCAAGATTGAGACGTGTACACACCCCTTCCCTCTCAGGATATGTTGCCAAGCCGTTCATCTTCCCCTCACCCAGCCAACTGAACAAGAAAGTGCTCGTCAATATGCGTGCATCAGGGAGAATGCATTCAGTGGCCAACAACCGCTGCTGAGCATCCGGGTGCTGACTGAACACAAGGAGCCGATAGAGGGACCTGTTTTTTCCAAAAGTAACCCCAGAATAATGTTGAGCCTATTTGCACCACCCTATGCTGGGCCCCCGGAGGCTTTGACGCTATTCTGTGACCTGGATTTGACCTACTGGGGGCAATGGCGCAGCTGTACTGCAGGGGTGACAACTGAGCCACACAGGAGCTGTGGTGACATTGATACAGGAAAACACTTTTTTATCAACATGTACCGGTAGAGGTGACAAAACCCACAAAAGTACGGATCAGCAAAGTCAGTGCTAGAAGGAAGAAAGAAAAAGATGAATTGAAAGCACTAGTTCACATAAGGCATTGGTGAGGGAGGTTGTGGAGTTATTTTTCTTCTCTTTAAAACATTTTAGATATTTTGGGGGAAATAGTCCAGGTTTTTGCAGTCCAAGCTTCTGGGTAAAGCTGGTTACTCACAATTCTCCTCTGGAAAAGAGAAATATCTGTGAGAATTATGTTTGCTAATTACAGCTTAGCATCCAAAGCCATAGTTCCCTCTAAGCCAAACAACTAACATTGGAATGGAACACCTACCCCTGGACTCATCACCATGAGTTTAGGTTAGTCAACAACAGGTCCACCAATGTTCACCTCAAAGTTAGCACTGAGATGACAAGAAGAGACCTAATTAAGACATACAGGCATTTTTTCTCTACGCAAAGACAAAACGTGAGTCCTGCAACTAGCTAACTATTAGGCATTAGAAGATACAGCTAGCTAACTAGCTTAATTGTTGATCTCTTGAAAAGTTAGATAACGTTACATGTAGTTTTTCCCGATAAGTACCTGCATTTGAAATTTCAACCAAATGTGGGTTTTATAGATCAAACTTTGCAATGCCAGGGTTGGAGTAGAGCTTGCAAAATTAAAGTACAGTACAGGTAAAATGTACATGAAGATTACATTATATCAGCCACATACATTAAAAAGCAGAGGTCTGTGCAGTAGCTCTTCACTAAAAGCACGCTTTACTGACAATACCTTACCTAAGAAATATGAAATGCCATTTTGAATCAAACCCCACGCCCCTGCTGGGGAATACTTTTCCTTATGTTTGGTTAAAGGGAGAATACTAACCTGCCATTTATTTTTGGGGTTTGATTGCCAAGAATATTTTTGGGCTGTCTTGCTAGCTATCAAGACTTTGCATTACATTTATTACAGCAGGCTATGCACGCAGTTATGTCAAATTAAGAATGGACAAGAGCTAGGCTGCTCTGTTTACAGTTTAATCAATGTAATTTAAAGATGTAAAATCTTTAAAAGAAAATTACCTCAAATGTAAGTGCCTTAAGTTGGAGTGGGCATTCATTCCGCCAAAACAAAATGTTTTAGCTGCAGCTTCATTTAGATCATTTTAGGTTGTCCTTCACGGAACAACACAAAGCTGATATTAGTCATGATTCCTGTGCCATGGTGATTGGATTACAGAAACAATAGACGTGAAACTCTCCTCTGGTTTGAATAAGATCTGTGTCTACGGTTGCTAGTCATGTCTGCCTGTCAGTTATTCCTGCTTTTCCAAGCATAACAAAAATTAAAGAGGCATTTTGGTTTCTCCCCTAGGGGTAGCACAGCTCTGAGGTGGAAGGTCATCTTCCCAGTTTGTCTAGTAAATGTCAGCAAATGCGCCTCCTTTGACCTGGGCTCTGAGTGCAAAGCAAAACAGACATCTGACTTAACGGTCGGGAAGCATTTTGTTTGTTTACAGTGTCAAGGCTTACAATCAGGCAAATGTGTGATAATTAGGCCGCCAATCCATTATTTAAAAAATGATTACTGGGATTTTACTTTGTGACCTCTTACCTTGTTGTGACTTATGACATTGTGGTGACCACATAATATTTCACTTCGCTCATGGAGGCTACATTGTGTCATACTCGATGGGAGAGGCCATTGTGAGGTTTGATTAGCACAAGCTACACACTTGATACATTTCCTTTATTGCCTTCTCTGAAATGGGGACAGTTGTGCCAATGGCGGGGTTTGGGTCTACCTGCAAATGTGGATGGAGTGGAATATGGTTCATTTGGGATGTAGCATAATTATGGCTTCATTATTAATAAGGCTAACAGTGGCCGCGACGGCAGCAGGCTAACAGTATTAGATTGTGCAGCACATTCTGGGAATTTTGGCATACCATTATAATTTTGTGGAACTAGGTATCTTGATGTCATTCTTCATCAGGAAGATGGGCAGTAAATAATGTGATGATTGAGTTTAACTCACTTTTCTTTTGCAATTAATTTGGCCAAGAAGTCAATGTTCTGCCCTTGTTGGAAGGGCTGAATGTAGATCGCAACTGGAATCCAAGCCCAGGCGACGTGTAGGCCGCGGTGCTCTGCAGCTCTGGGGAACAGCTCTGGGGAACAGCTCTGGGGAACAGAGCTGCAGAGAGGAAATAAACCGATTTTCACACACAGCTATTTTTAGAGACTGGGTTATTAGCAGAAACAGGCCTCCACAACCTCATTTTGCCTTTCTGATTTATTTTGGACCTGTGAATTTCAAAACATGACTGATTTTAAAACAATGTGTGTTTGCAGACCTGGGCGTTTTATATCTTGATTCTAAATATTTCTGTCTCGGTCCTGAACCAAAAAGCAGCTAAAGCTAAATTTAACCTCCTGTTGGCCAGTCCTTCAATGGCCAAAGGTCCTGATATAATTAAGTTATGCAATCATGTATATGCTTTTGTTTAGCAATTTTGCGCTCAAATAAAAAATAATTCAATGTCCAGATTCACAAAATGTCAGTGTTGAAATGAGTCTATTGTGCCAGCCGCAGGGAGAGGAGGCTCCTTAAAATAGTCGTCACCAATTAAGTATGCATGAGGCACTTGGATTTCTCTTCTATTGTAGCGGTTCAGTGAGGACAAAAAGGCAAGGGTTAGTTGACTTGAATTCCCATCCCTGAGGGTATTGAAGCAATCCATTTTGTTACACAAAGCATAAGGTAATTGTTCATTTCTTGTACAACACAGAATACGTTTATTTTACTCTAGACAGCACATAGTCTCAACTTTTGAGTTGTTCCAGGGCTGGGAGCAGTCATTGTTCTGTGGTTGGGTGTAGAGAGGGCTGTTTAATGGATTCTGACTGCTTGGTTCTGTGTTCACTGCAATGAGGGACAGACAAACCGACAAATGAAGGACCCTGTTTAACCATATTCTCTGGCTTGGCCAGAGTAGATCTGCTTTGAGATTGTAAGGCAGGATGGCGTGTGACCAGTCTGGTTGTTGCTGAATCAGCATTTCTGACTCACTTGATCATGCTGCATTGCTGATCCCACTTTGCCTAGCCTACAAAACTTAGTCCTGCGCTACCTATAGTACCTTACCAAGCCTTGTGCTAGCTATTATACCCTACCTAGCCCATGCTTATTATTATTCTCTTGCCTCACACTAACTAGTATACCCTACCTAACCCTGTGCTAACTATTCTACCCTACCTAGCCCAGTGCTAACTATTATAACATACCTAGCCCCACGCAAACTATTCTACCCTGCCTAGCCCTGACCTACCTATCCCCACGCTACCTAGCCTTGTGATAGCTATCATACCCTACCTAGCCCCATTCTACCTAGTTTTGACTGTTGTTTTTTTTTGTGCCTTGATACACACACGTTTAATGTGTCACAGTAATGTCTTCATAACATCAAGCACACGGTAAAAGGATGCCAGAGTTCACACCAGGGAATTACATATTTGTTGCCATCGTAACGGAAACATTAGCACTGCTTTCGGTAATTGCGGATGGGCTTTTTAGGGAGACTGAAATGGTCACCAGTTAAGAGTAGTGTCTTCAGTAACATGTGGTTGTGGTCAGGTCACTGGGGTTGATTAGAGGGGACCAAGAAGCTGAACATCAGAGAGTTGCAGGAAGACTCCTTACTGGCCATACACAGAGACATCCAGGTGTGTTAATATGTGTTACTACTCTCCCTGGTATGTCTGCCGCTCTCTCTGATTTACGCTCCATACTGTGTGTTCTTCCTGGCCTGCGGTCTTAGTTATGCTGGGTTTTCTCACATGAATCATTTAGGTCTTTTCATATGGCCAGCTCTGTCTTGTGCATCTGTAGCCTTTTATTTTCTGAGCATTGAAGGGAAAATGTTATCAACTCTGGCAATAAAGCCCTCGATGTCAGAGCGGACTGGGGCTAGCTTCTGAGTGATGCTGTCATTTCAGGGTTGTCCTTAGCAACAGAGAAATGTCTAAGTGTGCACAATGCATTTCTATTTTTATGTAAGTATAGACCTGCAACATTCAATGCCCTACAAACATTCAAGGCCTCTAGTAGTGTACCTGCTGGGGGGGGAAAAAGCTCATGAGGATCCTAATACAATGTTCAGTAATGTTTGTGGGGACATTATTGTCTATGTTATGTTCAGCGCAAGTATTTATCTGACTGTGTACAATGGGAGGCATTACTATTCAAATCGTAGTAAAACATATTTTACTATCTGAATCTTGGCTGTATATCCTGCAAGGTTTGCATGCTGGGCCAACACTGTTTTCCATGTATATCTATTGTGTTTCGGCCCTTAATCCACCAATATGCTAACAACACTAGTCTGTATACAAATGTCTCCTCACTGAACACTGGTCTGACCGTTCTGCAACATCTGAATGTATGCTTTTGTACGGGAACCTCAACTTACTTGCCCCTGATAGGGTTATTCAGAGTATCTACAAATACCTTGTTACATGGCTAGACTGCTAACTTTCATTCCAAAGCATCCATCAGAAAAAATACAGTATTGGTTCATGTTGGGTACATTGTTTTTCATGTTTTTACTTTGGCAGAGTTTACAGGCTTGCCACTGAAAAAAAACTAGATAAATTAAATGTGGTTTTCCATACCGCCATCCATTGTGTCACCAGCCCTCTGACATGTACCCCTTTAACCTTTACACTCTGATCTTTGCCTTTTACGCAACGGCAGACTCACTGGTGACCGCTTACTAAGTCCTATAGTCATGTGAAGAAGTAGTTACCCGAGCAAGTTCATAGTATTGCAATTTTAGCCATTTTAAATGATGTAGTAACATTTAGTGATGTACTTTACCACTTAAGGTAAATTATTTGCATTTTTTATATTTTTATTCACATAAATGGTATAAATGGTATAAATTTTTATTTAATTTAATTGCATGTCCTTCATTAATGTATATGTTTGTAATTTAGTGGAAATATCCATGTGTCCAAATATTAAAGAACAACTGAGGGGTCGTACTTACTTTCAAATGACTGTATGTAAGTCCCTCTAAATCCCCGCACTCCATTAGCTCACACCTCAGCATCTGCTATTCCAAGAGTTAGCAGTTGGATTCGTGAACATCACACATCGGTCACCTCAAAAACCAACAGTTTTTGGGATCATTGTTTTTTTTCTAGTCCTCATCCACCATAGATTGGAATTAATTGTTACCCTTTCATTAAACCAGCATAATGTGTGGGCCACCAATATCGATGTGCGACTCTCGGACATTGAAATGAATGCCTTCAAGTCTGGTCTGCATCTCTTTTACGGGTACTACGTAGATGTAGATATCTCCAAAGAACAAGCCATATGGTCATTTATTCACTGTCATGGTGGTGATTCCACAAGTAATATCTGCTGGTCCAAATAAACAGAACCGCTGCATCAAACCAAGCTACACTATCAAATGACAGACAACCAAGAGAAGCAATGTACATTACTGGGAGAAATGTAACTTCAATGGAACACAGAATGGCTGTGTGGCTGCACAATTCAGAAACGCTGTGGGTTATGTGTCCTTGTTGTACCGCAGTTATAATGCGATTGTTATAGTACAAGATTACTGTAGTCCTTTATACAAGTTCTTTTGTACAACTGGTTATGGATTTTGAGGTGAGAAATGTCTTACGATAGGCAGCAGTAGCGAAAGTGTATTGTTCAGTTGTTGATAATTGAGTAGGGGTGAATCTTGTATGCTGGTACCTTTGGCTGTCTGCCTGCGTGTTTTTCTTTGACCAATACATGAATTCATGGAGATGGGCTCTGAGATGTGCTAAGATTCGCTTGGCCAGTACTGCTCTGTTTTTTTCCAATTGGAAGTCTGATTAACTGTATCAAGTGGGGCGGTGGGGGGATATACATTTTAGCCACACCCGTAATGTACGCCTGTAAATGTCATAAATACAAACATATGCCAGCCCTTGGGAGCCAACACTGTACATCTAATATGCTAAAACCTAGCTGCAATCAGTGCCCCAAATCAATTTGTCTATCTTGCACTATTCAGGTATTTCTGCTTTGTATTTAATTAATCTGTACTTATTTATGTGGCTTTGCATTTTCTTACGTTCTCTTCCAATTGTTGGGGGTTTGCACTGCTCTTTTTTGCACTTCTGGTTGGATGCAAACTGCATTTTGTTGTACTGTACTTGTACTGTTAAAGGACAAAAAGTTGAATCTGTTCTAATTGCAAAGGTTAGCTTTCAGTTATGTCATGCTCCATTGGTTTTGTGAGTCCAGGTTGAAAAGGAGGAGGGCTATCCTGCTATGAGAGGGAAACCTTTCCGCACAGGAAACATGAATAGAATATTTGTGTGGGACAGCAAATTAACTCAATAGTGATGTGTTCTTAACTGCCTAAGAGGCTTAAAAGTCTGGCTTGGAAATACTGGTCATAACCGACATTTCCTGTTTGTCTTTCCAGTTTTGACTCAAACTAAATTCAGCATGTAAATATCTGCTATTTGTGAAGTTCTGCTGTCCTCCTCCCATAACGTTTCCCAAATATGTCTGTTTAACACATGTTCTTTATGTCTTTAGAATTTCTACTGAATGAATTGAAACTTTCACACTGGCAGTTTGAGAGGACACAAAAAATTGCAGGTAGAACCTATCCCCATTTTTTTATATTGCATTTGAATGATCACATGCAAAACACAACAGCTCAAAACTCTAATTGAAGAGATGAGTTAACAGATCCAAAAGTAACATATTGTAATGCAAATGTGGTTGTTGTTTAAATTCTACATTTGTTGTATTAGCTGGATATCCCTCACTTGCGCTTCCCCCCTCGTGGTCATTCAAACTGACCCGTGCAATTTCACCTTCAGTTTTGGTCAACCAGCTTACAAAGGCTGTAGAAAACAATATTTGTGGGTATTTTATTTAAAAAGCGCAGTTCTAAGCAATATAGATGGCAAAATTCCCTGTAGTGTTCAGTGATTGCTCTAATAGTTGTGTTGAAGTTGTGTTGAAGTTTAGCATGTGGGAAAGGTTATTGCTTGTTTGAGGAGAGTTAAAGAAATTCTACATCTTACGGTGCACTTTTGTAGGCACCCAAAATAATTTCTAGCAAATGTTATTCCACAATTACTGCAGGTATATTATAGAGATGTTTTTGCATTACAATGCAATTAATTAACATAATTCCCTTAACACAATTAAATAATAACGTTTTTGATGGAAAGTGACTCCTCCAGAAAGACCTGGAATGTCTTGTTTCTACTGTCAAGAGCAGTGTCAACTGTCAAGGCCACACAATGTACAGTTAACAAGCACAATTCCCTGAAGTAATTCCAGTGGCATGATGGAGACTAGAATGTCCAACATTGGTGGGATGGAGACTACGGCATTAGTTTGAGCCACATCAAGGATTTCTGTTAGATGTACATTTGTGTCATTTAGCTTTAGCAAGTAGTGATTGTGGGTGGTCACCTGTTTTGGTGCAAATGAATGTGACAACATGGGCACTAGAGAGGCAACACCAAGACAACCCTAAAAAAGGCAATGGTTTTGCAGGTGGTGGCCACAGACAAACGCTCTCTCCTTACCCTTCCTGACTGATTCACCTCTTGTTTTGCATTTTGCTAGTGTCCTTGTCACAAATGGTAGCATTGAGGCGGTACTTGCAGCCCATTCAGGTTGCACAAGCAGTCCAGGGCATAAAAGGGCATCAACCCTGCAGCAGGACCGGTATCCACTCCTGCAGCTGGGAGTCACACAGACCTCCACGTGCTAGCCAATGGTACCCGGACTTGAAATCTTCAGACCCATCGTCATGCTGGTCCAGTGGGCCCCGGGTTCCTCCTGGTGCGGGACAATGCCCAGCCTCGTGTGGTCAGAGTGTGTAGGCAGGTCCTGGATGACCAGTTCCATGGATGCCATTGACTTGACCCTAAGTTTCTCCTGGTATCCTTCAAACCCAGAGTTGTTTATCGGATTGTAAGGTGGTTAAAGCTTGATTCATCCCTCCAGAGAACACCTTTACCCCACTCCCTTGGCGTTGCATGTGGGGATCTTCAGTTTGTGTGTTGCTAATCAATCACGGAAACCAATTCCATAACGCTCCTGATGAATGGTTCACTTCTCGGTGTGTTGCAACTGAGGACAGTCAAGTTTTATATGCTTCAGCTCTCAAGGGTCCTATTCTGTGAGCTGGCGTGGCTCACCCCTTCACAGCTGAGCTTCTGCCCCTTACAGTTCCGACTTGATAACACCGGCACTTAAGTTGACTGGGGAAGCTCCAGCATGGCAGGAATTTGACAAACAGACTTTTGGAAAGGCAGAATCCTAGGACATTGCCAATTTGAAAGACGCCGAGGCCATTCTACTGTCAATTTCTTTCTATGAAGATTGCATGGCTGTGTGCTCAAGTTAATTCATCCAGTCAGCATTGGGTCAGCCTGAAAAAGCCAAATCCAAACATTATTTAGGGTGTCCACATACTTCTGGCCATTAGAGTCAAGTATTAAGCTATGTAGTACTTACTCAATTAGGAGATTAAATACATAATTAATTACTACTTTAAAATAAATTTGCTCTGTTTACTACCTGTTTATTATGTATAATTTGAGTTAGGTCCCTCCAACTGCCACGGTGTCCCGAAAATGCCCTTAGAAATATCACTCTATTGCATCACACTGGTGGAGATATATCTGAAGATATAACTTACTCATAAATGGACTTGGGAGATATTACTCACAACATTACTGTGTCAACGTGCTGTGTACTAGATAGCGGGGGATTCAATTATATATATTTTTTTAAATGTGATCTTAAAATGTTAAACTGAAACTTGCCTTGGACTATCACACTGTATGAAACTACATTATACAATGCTTTTTTTAATTGCATATGCCTGCAGATGCTCCAAGCAGTGCAGTATGATCCTAACCATAAAATGAAGAGTTGTCCCGAATTAAACACATTTCTATGTGTTCTTTGTACAACCATCTACCATTTATCACAGCTGTTATAGTGAGCTGGTGAGCAGTTTCTCCCTCCCAGCTCCCAGCACACTTTTTGCCATATTCAGCACACTGTGGTAATGAGGAGTTTGAAGATAGGAGGCTGTTGTTTTCATAGTTGGAAAAAAACAGTAGATATTATTGATTGGTTCTCTATCCACTGCTTAGCATGAAGGAGAGGCTTTCTGGTATGTGGCCATTTTGTTTAGACACCACACTGCTTACAATAAAGCAAATTTTTCAGTGACAAGCTGGCTCAATGCATTGCAGAAACATATAAAACAATGCATATAACCACAGGCATTATGTATAAAATATAAATACAAACTGGTATGATGGTTGTTTTTGTCCTGGCAGCATCAGGGAGAAAATGCCCAAATGCAGAACAGAACACCCAATGCCTTTTAAGGTGGATCTTATGGGTTTGTAATGATTGTTTTCTCAGAGTTATTTCCAGCAGTTACCATACTCTAAAATCATGGTACGGATGTTTGGCCGACACTCAAAGTTGATTACGACTGACCCAACACATCAGTAAGGCAAAACAAACCTGCCGTATGACAGTTGAAACTTGTTAATTATGAGAATGTGAGGGTCAAAGATATTGAGGTGGACGTTACTTATGTTGTAGACTGGTAAGCCCTGTTCAGTGAGGGGCCACTTTTATACAGGATACATTAAGGGGGCTGTTGTCAGCAGCAAGTATTGTTTGAGGAAGGGCTATAGATTTGACACATTGTATAAGAAATAGTGACTATATAGACTACACTGTCAGAGAAATAGTGACTTTATAGACTACACTGT